>LOJH01000195.1:7362-42338 GCA_001685095.1 Ellobius talpinus | reverse complement strand
TTGACAGGACCCTCAGCATCTCACCTGGCGCTGCCTCTGGCTGTTGACAGGACCTTCAGCATCTCACCTGGCGCTGCCTCTGGCTGTTGACAGGACCCTCAGCAAAGCTGTGGCTCACAATATCTTCTGTTCCTTTCCTGACCCTTCCCTTACTTTCTAGAGTGTTTACTCTTGTTCAGATCTCTGCTCCATTATCATTTTTCAAGGGAGGTCTTCCCTTACCTCTGAGAATGTCAAGTCCCCAGTGTGTGTTCTCAGAGCTGATCACAGCACTGTCATGGTGACACGGGAGCATTCCCTGATCGCGACATACACCATCAGTGGTAGGGACTCTTTTCTTTCCTTCATGTGTTCCCCAGGGCAGGAGCTGTGTTTCTTTGTTGTTGTTGCTGTTGCCATTGTATTGCAGTTGCTGGGACAGTGTTTGCACACATTGCAGGCAGGCCACTGTTGTAAAATCAACAGATAATAAATGGACACCCAGAAAAAAAGCCATGTCAGTTAAGAGTGGGAGAAGCAAGCCTCTGGGAAACCTCAGATTCTGTGGAGAAGTAGAAGGGAAGGGGGCTGGTCACTGAGGTCTGATTGTAGCCAGGGTCACCATGGACCATGCTCATCACCAGTGTCTTTGTGGTAGGCGCAGTGACAACTACCCCAATTACTTGTCACTGTCGACGGGACTTGATTTAGAATCACCTAGGAAGTTAGTGAGGCACCCCTCTTTTAGGGGGGAGAGGATGTCAAGCATGTTTCCAGAGAAGACTGAGGAAGACAAACCCTGCACGAAGGCAGCACCATCTCATTGGGCTACAGGTCTGGGCAGAATCATGGAGTAAGGGAAGGTGTGAGTGAAACACAGGTATTCGCTCTCTCTGTTCCTTGCTGTTTAAGATGCAGGGGACAGCCTGCTGTGTGCTGCCACCACTATGATGGGCTGCCCAAGTGGGCCTAGGAGATGACGGGAACTGAGCTTCCTGAAACTGTGAGATGAAACAAATCTTTCCTTCAAGTGTTTGTGCTGTTTCTCAGGTGTCTGTCACAGTGGTGGCAAAGGTAACAAACACAGAAGCTCACAGCTCTGCGTGGGTTTCCAGCTATAAGCTAAGTTTGTGTGGCAGCTAGTTCCATCCTAATGTGGCATTGCTGAATGACTGCTTTTTTATTGCTAAGGTGGGGCCCATCCTGTATGAACTATTGCAGTGCAGGCTAGAGAGCCAGGGTCACATTCAGTTTTGTGAGCCCAAGTTTCTTCCCCTGAAAAGCAAGAGTTACACAATGAAGCTGGTTTGAGGAGTAGATGAGTTGACTCGGGGAGACACTGGATAGAGTTCTAAGTACTCTGGGGGCTGTATGGGCTCTGAGAAGCAGAAGAGAGGAGGTGGGTCACTGGGGATGGGCTGGGGTTGGATCCTGGACTATGGAAAAGAGGAAGAACAGGAAGATGGGCAGCGGGGGAGAGGGGAGAGAAAAGGAATGTTTCAGAGAGCAGAAGGCAGAGGCAGGGATGGCACATGCCTGGGCTGGAGGGCAAAGAAGAGCAGAGCATAGAGGACTCACAGAGGCTTGAACTTTTGACCATGACGAGTCTGGTAGTTTGCTAGCCGAGGATAGCTGTAGTATTCCTTACAACATCTCTCCTTATTAGAAATCAAGAAGTAAATACAAACAAGCTTGTCGAATTCAAGCTTGAATGTGACAAGAATTTATATACTACAGACAAAATGTCCAGTAGTGGAGATAATGTTGTGGAATGTTTGTTTAACTGTGAAAAGATATGTTGCGTTTGTTTTAACTATGTAAAGATCTTGCTGTTTTTACCTTGCCTGTCTAAGGCCCCTGATTGGTCTAATAAAAAGCCGATCAGCCAGTACCTAGGTAGAGGAGGGATAGGTGGAGCTGGTGAGCAGAGAGAAAAGGAGAGCCAACCAGCAAACCAACAGACACAGAGGAAGCAGGCAATCAAGATGGACAGTGCGTAGATGAGATAAACGAGCCTGGGGAATCACATAATAGAAATGGGTTAATTTATGTTAACAAAAAAAGCTAGCTAAGAAACAAGCCTAAGCTAAGGCTGAGGATTCATAATTAATAATAAGATTCCATGTCATGATTTGGGGGCTGGCAGTGGTCCAAGAAAGCTTGCTACAAGATGCATCCTAATGCTTCAGTGTCTGATTTTGCAAGCAAGAAGCAGAAAACACACAGGCTCCAGGGTATAACTTGTGCCAGGATAAAACAATGACAAACTGTCCCAAACTTAGTTTTCTCTCTTTTAAATTGGAGGAAAAGATGCCATTTAACAATGAGAAGTAGCTTCCACGTGGCGGGCCATGAAGTGTGTTCAGTGGTTAAGAGGAGCTGAGTGCTGGTTGTGTGACTTCTTAATGTTTCTGCTGTTCTCTGCGGCCCATTGAGTACACTTAGTATCCCCATTTACCCTGAAGGCACAGGGAGGTTAGGCAAATTGCCCAGCAGAGTCCAGAGCCTGGGCTGGAGTTCTTGAAGCTGGACTGCCCCACTCACCACCTCGAGGATGCAGCTGGACCCTGAGGAGCTGTGGATGGAGGCCAGGCCCTGCCTGATATCTGGGAGTGTTTGTGCGGTCCAGACCTTGCTTGTGTTTAGCTCAGCCATTTATTACAGAGGGCTCTTTACTGTCTCAGATGTTTCTCCTTTATCTACCAACAGCGGTGACTATGTCTCTTAAAGGAACAATAGCAGGTTTGTCTTCTTCTGTGGCTTTGAAAGGGCACCTTCAGATCCTCCACAGAAATTTCTTAAAATGAAAGGAATAAATGCTGACTGATTGAGTAAATGAAGGATTCAATTAAAAAAAAGGCAAATGTAGAATGTAACTGATTGGCTTTTATTGCCTCTTATTTATTTTATCCCACTGAATTCTAAAGCCATATTTGAAGAGGATTATAAAAATACGTCATGTTGGCTGAGAGAGAAGCGAGCCAGTGAGAGAGAGAGTGGAGAGAGAATGGAATAAAGCAGGGGTGCTCATCTCTTAGTCATTTCTTCATAGAAATCTGTCAGAGAATCAACAAAATGAAATCCAGAAAATCTGCAAGAGCTGAGCCTTGCCCATGTACCATGTTCTTTGGGCTTCTGAAGGGTATTAATTGTTAAAGGGGAAAGGAGACTAGAGTCTAAATAGGCTTTGGGGCTGCACCTGGTCTAGTTGCTAAGAAAGGACCAGGTTGTTTCCCTGGAACTCTGTTTACAAGGGGACAATTTTCCCAAGTGTGGAGGAAGTCCTGTCCTATTGGCCTATGTTACCCCACCATCCTCCATCTCTGCTTCTGCCTAACCTCCCCAAGACCCTACATCAGTTCCTCTTTGTCTCTCCTGACTCAGTCATAAGCAAAAGGATGAGAAGACCCTGTGAAATCGAGGATGGAGGAATAAAGCCAGAGAGATGCCTAAAACGCTACTTATTCTGGGATGTTTTACTCTTTTGACCTTTTGTTCTTTGGGGGGCCCGCCAACCTGCTCCCAAGTAAATCACTCATGGAGGCTTATACTTAGGAATTCCCGGCCTTAGCTTGGCTTGTTTCTAACCAGCTTTTCTTATCTTGAATTATCCCAACTACCTTTTGCCTCCGGGCTTTTTCCTTTTCTACTTCTGTATATCTGACTTTCACTCTTACTCCATGGCTGGCTGGGTCACTGGCCTGACATCCTCCTCTCCTCGTTCTCTTGCTGCTCCCCGTTGCCCCTTCCCTTGTTGCTCCTTCTATTTATCCTCTCTGCCTGCCAGTCCCACCTATCCTTGATCCCGCCTCACTACTGGCCATTCACTCTTCATTAGACCATCAAGTGTTTTAGACAGGCAAATAATCATAGCTTCACAGAGTTAAATATGTCACACGCCTTAAGATAATATTCCCCAATAGCTACTGGCTCCTGTCATTCAGCCTGGCCACTTGGCAGAGCCTCAGTTTTCACAAGAGGCCACATTTTTAGCATCCCTGGTGACTTTTCAAAATAACCAGTCTAACATAGTCAGATGGGCTGCTGAAATGATTCTAATGTGTACCCAAGGTTGAGAACCATCTACCACACCAGAATACTCTGCAGAATTGTTAAAAAAAAAAAGTATTGCTGGACCCCACCCCAGAGTTTCTGATATATAAGACTTGGAATGGGTCCAAGAATTCACATTTTTTACTTTCAAGGTGACAGTGTTGCTCTCAAACAGTCAGAGGGCCTTTAACACTCATCAACATCCTGTTGGGGCCTGTTGTGGTGGTTCACACCTTTAATCCCTGTATCAGGAGACAGAGGCAGGTGGATCTCTATGAGTTCAAGGCCACCCCAGTCTACATTGTGAGTTCCAGGTCAGCCAGGGCTGTACAGACAAACAAACAAACAAAGAAACAACACTATAACAGAAATGTTTCTGTTTTGTTGTGGAGGTGATTTTCTACATCTTGATTTTATTTATTGAAAAAAATACAGGAAAAAGAAAATGGAAATTAAAAAAGATAGGAAGATACTACACATAATTCCATAATCTTGGACACACACATTCACACTTCACTACATAACAGCAACAGTGTCAGCAGAAGCTAGCTAGCATTTATTGCACACATACAAGGATGAGGCAGCAGGGCATCCTTTCCCCCAATACTTACACCTCCTCTAAGGGTTACCTTTAACTTCTCTGGGACTTGCCAGGAATAACCATATCTTTACCAGCCCACTTTGCAGATGGAGACTGGTGACATAAACATTACAACGGACATTTCTGCACTGCACCAAACCTGCTTTGCCCTTGGCCTCTCTCCTATGTCACAGATTATTGTATTCATATTGAACTTGTCTTGTGGGACATGTAGGTAACTTTTCACTTTTATAAGCATATGCAACAGAGTAATATCAGTATTAACTAGTATTCATCAAATCATTTTGGGGATAATCTCATAAGTGGGTTTGCTCAGCCAAAAGGTAAAACCATCTGGCTTTGACTTTAATGTACCAGAACACAAAAATTTTAAACATTCAATATTTTTCAAATAGAACTATTCTATGGGTAGTCTAAATAGCCACCATTAAAAATGAAATATAAAAATACACATGTACTTTATGTAAAATGCAACTTCTTTGCATAGTCACTCCAGTGTGATAGCTAAGACAGTAAAAAAAATACTTAGATTGAGGAAGGCAAGAAATTGCATCTACCCTCTCATATTAAGTCACTCCCGAATGACAAGAGAATAAACCTGGCACAGGATTCCACGCAGTCTCAGGAGACATCTGTGATCCCAATCCTGTGTACAGTTGAGCGTAGCAGGAAGGAAAAGAGGAGCAAGTGCCTGTAAGGAAGTCTCTCGACCCCAGGAGCCAGTTGCTGCTGGAGGGGAACAAGTGGCAGCAAGGAAGTCTCTCAACCCCAGGAGCCAGCTGCTGCTGGAGGGGAGCAAGGGGCAGCAGGCTGGGATCAAGGGGCTGGGTAAAGCTGGCCTGCAGGATGACAGAGTGCCTGATGACGCTCGAGTCGAGAAAAGATAGACACAGCCTGGCAGGCTGGCCAGGCCAGACCAGACCCAGGGAGGGCACAGGAGTCGGCATCTTATAGCCTAGGGACTTTAACAAAGGTGCCAAAAGACTCCCTGCAGAAAGGACAGGCTGTGCCAGTGGTGCTTGGAAAACCATGTGCCAGAGACCAAAACTTTATCCCCCTTGCCCTACAAAAGGCCAATTCAGAATGCATCCAATGCCTAAGTGTAAAACACAGAACCACAGAAACACAGGGAACACTTTCAGATATTGACAGAGGTGATGAAATGTTTAATATGTCCCCAGGATCAAAGGAAACAAAAGAAGCAGATAAATGAGATTATAGCCAACTGAAACCTTCTGCACAACAAAGGAAGCCATCCACAGAGTGGAAGAGCCGAGAGAGTGGCAAAACTTTTGCCAACTGTTCATCTGACTCAGAGTTAATATCCAGACTAGGTAAGGAATTCAGAAACCTGACGAAAATATTCCAGCAAACTTGATGATCTATCTGGAGACCACAGGATGAGAACTAACTCTTCTAACTGTGACCTCCACATGCTCCATGATATGTGTGTGTATGTGTGTGTGAGTGTACGCGCGCGTGCGCGCACACACACACACTATAAATATGAGAATAAATAAAATGTGAAAAAATTTAAAACAAACAAAAACCCCAACTAGACAGCTATCTCCTTATTGGAGAAATACATGGAGATTAAAATTACAATGAGATGTCACTTCACTCCAGTTAGAACAGCAACTTAAAAAAAACTTGTAGTAATGATGTGGATAAAGGACCTCTCATGCACAGCTGTGGAAATATAAAATTAGTAACCTACAGACTAAAACTATACCTACCAAATCATGTGTCTATCCCACTCTCGGGTATGTATCGAAAGTAAATGAAATCAGCATACAACAGACAGAGTTACAAGCCCTTGTTGGTTGCTGCACTACTCCTAATAGCTAAGGTTGAAACAACCTAGACACCCAATAACAGATAAACAAAGAAAACACAAAATAGATACATATATACTGAGTGAAGTGAATGTGTGTGTGTGTGTGCTTGGTCATAAAGAAAACGAAACCCTGTCATTGGCAATAAGATGGATGGAACTGGAAGACATTATGGCAAGTGAAATAATCCCAGCAGAGGAAGGCAGGTCGCCTACATTGTTTCAAATGGGAAAGCTAAGAGAGGAGGATTGAGTATGGATGGAGAAGGCACACTGGAGGGAGAGGGGATGACTAAAGAAAGCTAGGTGTGATTAGCTTTCACTCTATTCATTTACTAAAATATCACACTGCATCCCATCAATGTGTATGATTAATAAATACATGTTAACAAAGTAAAGTATTCTAATACTTTAATACTTTACTGAGCCTGCGTGTCTTATATGGAGGCCTCTAGCCCTTTGCTCAAGAGACTTCACCACTGGCAGCTATAACCAATACTGATCTGTCCTGTGACACTAAAAGTGCTGGAGTTCACAAATATGACTTAAAAGTTTCTGCATCATATTTGAAGGTTGAGTTTGAAGAGGACACGAGAGAGCTTCCTCTACTTAATTGTAAGTGCAAAAAAAATTGTATTCAATGTGGAAGCATTTGAAAGGGGATACAGGTGTGAAGAAAGGGCACACGAGTAAAGACATTAAAGTGATTGCCTCTAGAAGAAGGCACTGGGATGTGTGGGGCCTGGTGTGTTTGATTATAGGCTCTAATTGACATTTTAATTATGTGAACATATTACTTTGATAAAATTAAAGTTGAGAAAAGAAAGAGAAACAGCTCAGGCATTTGCCTGCCGCTGAAGCTATATACCCCGTGAGTTGGATTTCCTTGCGGACATTTTGCCCAGGTAGGGCTTCCTTGACTTTACAAGTCATAACTAAGATCTGATGGCATCAAGAGAACTGGCCAGCAACCAAGAGAATCCTGATTCCTAACAGACAGGCCCAGGCTCTGTCTTGAAGAGTTTAGGTGCTCTTTTATGCTGGCTTTACGCCGGCCTAACTCGTAAGTGAAACCTCTTGCTAATTTGCCCTTTGCAGTGCAATCTACCTGATAAGTCACTGATGTGTTGAGCCTCTAACCAGTGTTGGAGCTAAGAGAACACTCCCATACAAGCTCTCTGTTGCCATGGAAACAGCACAGCTCAAGTTTCTCTGTTGCTTTGGCAACCCACTCCCATTTCCTCCCATCACTACTGCTGGGGTATTTTGCAGCCAAGATAATGGTCTCTATTATGATTTGAATGCTAATGGGGCAGTCCTCTACCCCAGCCCACTCCCAGCTCCCTCTGCAGCTCTCCCCTCAAAGCCTTGTGGAAGTGGCATCTCAATGAGATGGTAATAGACCCTCGAATCAGATGGAGAGGAGCTATCGCGCTGGTGTGGATGAAAGAAGGGCTCAGCTCCTTAACTTGAAAAGGAAGGAATGGAATCTCTGAACTCAGAGAGGCGCGGATTGGAGTGTCATCCATCAAAGGTCCTCAGCTGTGTGTCAGGCCCCAAGCCTTTTCTCCCAGTCAGTCCTATACATTGGCAAAGAAATAAAGCTACCACATAATGAATACCTGTATGTTCTTGGCGCTGGGTTAAGGGCTTCATGCCTATTTAATTCCTATTTTACAGATAAAGAAAAGAACAAGTAACCCATTCAGTGTCATTTAGATTCAGAATCCAAACACAAATCGCAGCCATTACACTAAGCCCCTGTATACTTGAGACCATAGAAAAGAAAAAGAAAAAAAAAATCAAAGAGTTGTCCTAGCAAAAAGGCCTTACTTTTCCAGTGAAAAAAGAAATTTAGTACAGAAGGAGGAGGTAAAAATGCAATCGACGCCTTACAGAGCCTGATGAAGTATGGAGTTGATGTGCAGATACCCACATGACAACAGTCTATTCACTGGAGAAAACACGAGGGATGCTTGGGTGGACTGGGAGTGAGACCTAGGAATCTGGAAAGGCCTGGTTTAGTCTCTGCCTCTTATAAGAAGCAGAGGGGGAGGGGGAGTTAAGAGGAGGGATGTTGTGGGGAGGGGGAGTTAAGAGGAGGGATGTTGTCATCTGGGTGGTGATGGTGCACATCTTTAATCCCAGAACTTGGAGGCAGAAGCAGGGGGATCTCTGTGAGTTCTAGGCCAGCCTGGCCACCCAGGCCAGCCAGAGCTACACAGTGAAACCCTGTCTTGAAAAACCCAAAGGAAGAAGGAGAAGGAGGAGGAGAAAGAAGAAGAGGAGGAGGAGGAGGAGGAGGGGAAGGGGAAGGGGAAGAAGAGGAAGAGGAAGTGGAAGCGGAAGCGGAAGAGGAAGAGGAAGAGGAAGCGGAAGAGGGAGCGGGAGCGGGAGCGGGAGCGGAAGAGGAAGAGGAAGAGGAAGAGGAAGAAGAAGAAGAAGCAACAGCAGCGAGGGTCAGCACCTTCAGCTTCAGTGCAGGTATCAGGCCGAGTCTCCTGCCGTTGGTGCTGGACTCCAGGCACTCAGCAAAGAAAAACATTTGTCTATTTTTTTTTGAGATTCAAAATTACATGAGACCATATGATTCTTTTACTTTGAAATAAAAGAACTTGAAGTTTTATATAAAATTATTCTAAATTTTATCGCTCTCAATTTCAAAATCCAATAATCCTATTTCCCCTACTTTAAAAGTAGAATTTTTTTAGCTACCTTAAGTCCTAAGGGAGTTAAGTGGAATATAAATCTTTGGAAGTAGTATTTTTCTAGTGTTTTCAGCAGGTTTCTAGTGCTCTGCTGTGCCTCTGTGTCTGCTGGTTCGACTCCCACGCTCCTCCACCCGCTCCCAGGCATGAGGATTGTCTGCAGTCAGGGAGAAGATGGAGTCCTCTAAGGGAGCAGAGGACTGAACACCCCGGTGCCACCTGACACCTCTAGCACGTGTCTCTTCACAATCAAAACAGAATTCTCCCCTAGTCACCTCAGAAATGTTGTTATCAAAGCCAAGTGATGACAAACTCATTTTCAGTTTTATTACATTTGCATGCCATCAGGATGCCTTTAACAGAACACAGGGCAAAGGTGTACCAAGATTGGGATTGAGGGTGGTGACTGGGGGGCCAGTGAAATCATTTAGATTTAAGTCTAGATCCACTTCTGCCACTCCTCTGTCCCAACAGTTGTGTGACTTAAGACAAGTCACTTCATTTCTTTTTAGACTCTTACTTTCCTCACTTACAAATAGGACAAGCAACTATTCCCCTGTAGAATAAACAAGACCACACCTACAAAGGGTGTGTAGTTTGGCAATGCTCAGCAGATAATAGCAAGATTTACCTTTGAAGAAATAACCCACTAGGTGTCTCAGGTCTCTAGAAAGATCCTCTACAATAAATATTGATGTGTTTCTGCCCGACTTAGGCCATTTTAGCATGTGAAATCAGAATATAGTATTTCATAACTCTCCCTGATATTTCTCTCTTAGGCTCCTACCTGGACAGTCATCAAGACTCTAAGGTCTCAAGTGATTGACCTCGCATCTGTCCACCTGGCATTCACACACACACACACACACACAAACACACACACACACTCAAGTGCATATGTGTAACAAATAAGGGCTTTGGTGAGTAAAAGGTAATTGTCAAATATGACAGCTGACACAGTGATTTGGGTATGGAGTGGGATGACCTCAAGACGATTTATGTCTGGTGTTTGAGAGGCATGGAGAGGGTAGAAAGAACATGCCAACGTGAGAATTCCTGATTCTAGTCAACTCTCACCTTGCTGTGTGAACTTGGACCAGTTGCTTTGCCTCCCTGTGATGTCTGGATCTCTTAGAGTTGGGGAAGCACGGCATGTACAGACAAGCTGTTGAAGGGAGTTGAAGCTTCAGTCGCCGCCGTCATGAGCCTGAAGCTTAAGTTTTACTATGTGTACTCACTCAACTCCTTGGGAATTCATTTTAGTGAATACAATTTTGCTGATCCTGTGCTGTGTGGCTGGTGGGCAGTGGGCTGTGTATTGCTTTGCTGCAGAATATTGTTTTAACTAGACTTTAACTATTTTAAAGATATGTTACATTTGTTTATGCTGTAGAATATTACTTTCACTACATAAAGGTGTGTTACATTTGTTTATGCTGCATTTGTTGAACAATGTAAAGATGTGTGTTTAATTAGAGAAAGATATGATGCTGTTTTACCTTGCCTGCCTAAGGCACCTGATTGGTCTAATAAAAGATCAAATGGCCAACAGCTAGGCAGAGAAAGGATGGGCGGGGCAGGCAGGCAGAGAGCATAAGTAGGAAGAAAAATCTAGGCTTGAGAGAGAAGGGAGGAAGAAGAGAGAACGAGAGAGAAAGAGAGGGGCATGTCCAGGGCTAGAAACAAGACAGTCACCAGCTAGACATCAGAAGCAAGGAAAGTAAGATATATAGAAGGAAGAAATGTAAAAAGCCCTAAGACAAAACATAGGTGAAGAGAAACAGGTTACGTTAAAAGAGCTTGCCTGAAACGTGCCTAAGCTAAGGCCGAGCATTCATAACTAATAAAAATTCTCTGTGTCCTGATTTGGGAGTTGGGTGGTGGCCCTAAAAGAAATTCTAGTACATTGCTGAGTATTGCTTGTTTGTGCTTGGTGAAGACAGGATCTTCTGCTTTTTCGGTTCCTTGTCTTGCTAAGATGTTCTGATAGTGTCTCCTCCTGTTACCAAATTCCAATCACTCACACCCAGGGCGCTCTTTAGAAAACACCAGACCAAGACTTTCTCCAGCAGAAATGCCTCAGTGTCTCTGTGCCCATGAGTTTGGAGGAAATCCTGCCTTCTCTACGGCAGCCCGCCTTGTGTTCCTAACTGGCCTCGGAAATCGGCGACTTCCACCCACGTGTTCAGTTCTTCACTTTCTCCTCACGCTTGTCCTGCTTTCCAGCTACGGGGTCCTTTCTTCGTAATTCCTCTTCCTCCTCTGTGTGTGCGCACATGCGTGAGTGCGTCCTCGTTTGTGTTGCTGCGGCTTTGCGGGTGTGGGGCAAGGGCTCAGCACTGACCTATACCCTCAGGCCTTCAGTTCTCTTCAGTGCCCACCTCACTGCCTAGGCGCTGGACTGCTACCATTCCTGAGCTGACATTACATCCCATCTGCCTTCACGTCCACATGATGTCTACGAGCTTAGAACGAAAGGTCCATTAGACTGTCTCCTTCCCTCCTGTTCTCTCCAGTGCACTGAGCACAGGTGTTCAGTGCCGTGAAGCTACACTTTCTTATTTCTTAGTCACTGCGCATTTCCCTTGGGAAATTTGGGGACAACAAATGTTATATATTTCATTCACTGGTATGTCCCTAGGATCTGGAACAGTAGTTGGCAAAAAGTAGATGCTCAGAAAACGTTTGTGGACTGAATATATGAAATTAGAAGTAAGCTTGTTACTAGGCCAGAAAGAGATTACAGAATGTTTGTTTATATCATCCTTGCTATCAGCTGCCACGTCCTTTAACTTCCTCCTGTCTTGTCCCAAAGAACTCCCAAGTCCCCATCTCTGAGCTCTAGACATTGACTGCATTTCTGTCTCTCTGAGTCCTCTCCACAGAAGGCTCATGCAGTTGAGATGATGTTCCAGGGGCCTCTTGACAAGCCTGTAGCTCTGGGAACCTGCAGCACAGCCCACTGCCAGACACATGCCTTGCACGGCATACTTTCTTCAGGCTACTAAAGCTGCCTCTGTACTGGCTGGCCTTGCTCAACCTGGGGAAAGAGTGCGAATCTGAGACTGGGTGGGGTTCACTTGACAGCAGCCTCAGGTGGATCTGAGATGCTATTGTTTTGACCAGGACAGCCCTCATGACCTTAGAGAAATGGATTTGGGTAAGGACTTGCCATTGTAAGCAATTAGCATTTGGAGAATGCTAAGGAAATCTGCCTGCTCCTTTCTTCGGTTCTTTCCAGCTCTGGGAACTTCACACTTCCATCAAGGTTACACGTTTGGGAAGAGGGTTGATAAAACCAATGCCTATAATTAGCCCGTCACCATTCTGAAAGAAATAGAAGTGTTTGTATCGTTGGCATAGCTAGGCATAGCTTCTAGATTTGCTCACATTTCCTCTCAATGCTTCAAATTCGGGTTAGCACTTCTATGTTGGTATCTGGAGGAAGGAAGAGCGACACACTTCTCTTCCTTCTGCGATGTTCCTCACCGCACAGCAGCGCTGCCTGCTCCCATTTGCTCTGGGTGTTAGAACCACAGCGAGCCCAGACTTCAACTTGTCCTGTCTTCTCACTTACACAGATAAAGAAAACGAAGCCCCCAAAAGATAAACTGAGGGGGGAGCTGTTGTTATTTGAGGAAGATCTTCTATGTAGCCTAAGCTAGACCGGAACTCTCACTCTTCTCTTATTACCTCCCTAATACTGAGATGACAGGCATGTGCCCCCACACTTACCTGAACTGACAGTTTTTAAGCATTTGATTCACACCTTGGAGATTGAACTAGAGGACCTTTTATGGTGGTTTAAATGGAAATGCCCCACATAGGCTCATAGATTTGAATACTTGCTCAAAAGGAAGTAGCACTGTTAGAAAAGATTAGGAAGTGTGGCCTTGTTGGAGGAAGTGTGTCACTGGCTGTTGGCTTTGAGGTTTCAAAAAGCCCATTGCAAGCCCAGAGTCTCTCTCTTCCTGCCGCCTGCAGATCCAGATGTAGAACTCTCAGTTACTTCTCCGCCACTATGTCTGTCCATGTACCACCTTGCTCCCTGACATGATAACGAACTAACCTCTGAAATGGCATCTCTTACTCTCCTGTGTCCCCCGTTGATTTCTTTGCTTTTCTGCTGATGTATGTGATGCTGGACATCCATGCCTTTGGATGCAGAACTAGAGTTTCATGCTTTGGTGATGAGAGCAGTCTGGAGGGTCCTGAACATAAGTGACTGCAAGACGACCCACTGCACGAGAAGATTAGAAACTGTGCTTCCAGGTTTGTGTCTGAAATGCATAAAAACACTATCAATATGGGTTATGCTTTTAACGCATGTGCATAACTTAGAACTAAGGCTTAGAGAGCCGATCAGGAAACATAACGCAGCTGACCAAGTGCGTTCTTTGCACTCAGGCTGGACTGGATTACATCCTACCTGTCTTCCCGTGTGACCCTGAGCAGTGGTGGGGCACTCCTGACTCTTTCCCCCAACCTCCCCCATGCACAGTGTAGATTCGCAAAGGTCGATTTCCCAAGCTTGTGTGAAGACCCAATGGTGATATCTCCAGGTGGCTATGTGATTGGAAGAGGCTTGGCAGGGGGCAGGGAAGTCAGTGCAGAGGGCACAGGGCCACATGATGGAGCCACAGACACTTCTGGTAACCTGATCAAAGCGTAGCATGCTTTCCAGGAAAAAAGGTATGTGCATACGTGACTCAAAATATTAAGTGCAATGCAAGTTCCTCTTGAAGCCATCTGTGGACCCTCGTCTCTGACCAAAAAATTTAATCTGCAAATACAGTTCACATCTGTAGTCAAATATGCAAACGACAGAAAAACACAAATATTGACACAGCAAGTACAATCTCTTGCTGTAGTCTAGTTCCTGAACTCAGCAAACACGCTTCCAGACACCTCTGTGAGTGCCTACTGAGCAAAAGAAATCTTCCTGTAAGAACAGAACTAAACGTACTTTTAAAAGTGCATTCAATTATGTATGAACCCAACAGAAGAAAAGGATCTGATAAAACCTTAGGTTCCCCAACTTCGAGCAAATATTTTCTCGGTGACAAGCACTGCTTCCAAGGCATTCCAGTACTGTCAAGAGACGATGCTAAAAAAGCTTTGAAGAGGAACTCCTCCCTTAGCTTGATTGCAGTTTCCTGTGTGTTGATCCTCCTCACATGTCAGGTCTCCCTTGCCTGACATTTTTATCTCCTTTCCTTTTTCACCTCCCAATTTTGCTGGCTAAACTATTTTCAGGACATCGGAATGTTACATGTTTTTATTCCCTACTGCAACCCAAACTGTCAATAATTTATTCTTTGTTAGTAAATCTTTGTCCATGGTCTTTTCTGCAGCACTGGCTCTGATTTCCAGGTCGGTTTGGACAGGAGAGGTGAGTGTATTCAGTGGGGTTATACTTAACAATTACATGATTTTCAAATAGTACAGGGTATATAAAATACTAGCACAGAAATTTAGGTCAATGGATGAAAGGATAGGATGGAATCTAGCCAAATAATTGGAAGGAAAGGAGGCATATCATATGTCTGTTGGTCCCTGGGGACATGGCAGGGTGGCTCCTTGGGTCCTGGCAGATGCCACTGACATCCAGTTTTCCTGCCTGCCCCTCAGGTCCCTTGGAAGAGGCCCAACTGAACAGCCTTTTGGTGCTGGTTCTGGACTCCTCCTAACCTGTACCTTGGTTGACACTTAATGCTAACTGAATGGTGATGGTCAGGGATGTGGGAGGGTCACAAATCCTTTTTCCTACAAATGCCAGTCATTTTTTTTAAAAACAGGCAGCAAGCCTACCTCACCCCCGTCACATAGATGTTGAATTAACATTTACTCAAAGCTGAAATAACTATCAATAGTATTGTTATCTATATCTGGCTGGTCAGTCCTTGAGGTGTTGTGTATAGGGCTATTAGTTCCTTTTCACTTTGAGGTGGGAAAAGAAGGAAGAGGAGCCATGAGAGGAGAGGGGCAGTGAGGCAGATAACGGGGCTCTCCTCTGCCAAGCACCCTCTGTCTCCAGCAGGAAGGGGAAGGAGGCACAGCCTGAGGTGCTTCTGTGGCTCGGGTGCAGAGTCAGAGCACAGAGTACCTGACCTAAAGGCTGTAAGATTGAGCTTGATATCCAGGAGAGCCACTAAGTGAGGTCTCCCTCTGAAAAGGAGTGTCTCCATAGAAGCATGGCTGTGGTTGGCTGAGAATAGAGAGGAGCTGGGTTGCTAGCGACCACTGCAACCAGTGTCCAGGCCTGGCTGTACTTCAGACTCTCCCAAAGTGCTTTAATAGCACCATCCCTGCTCCATCCAAGGAAATACTGATCATTGGTTTGTCTGAGGTAAGGAGCATGAGGTGCAAGCCTCAGTCCTCCAAGGTGAAGAGGTTTAGAACCACTGACCTGTTCCAGTCTTCTCAGGGTGGTAGGGCCCAAGCAGGAGAGGGAACTTGCCCATCACACGGCTGTGTCGGCTCTGTCCACTCAGAACAATAACTGAAGGATTCGGACTTCCATTTCCACATAATCCTAAAAGCTCGGGCCCTGTTACAAGCAACCCTGTGGTTCCAAGAAAACTCAGCTTCCAAGAAAACTTAGACATGAGCTTCAGCTGTCGCTACCAGATAACTGTCCGTCTGCTCCTGCAGAGGAGATTTGATAGAGTTAATTTCTACCCAAAGTTTAACTGAGCATTATTGAGAAATAATATATTCTCCATAGGAGAAATGCCTGGAAGACTGGCAGTTGGACACTGTCTTAATTAGGGTTTCTAGTGCTGTGAAGAGACAACATGGCCATGGCAACTCTGATAAAGGAAACCATTTAATTTGTTGACTTACAGTTTCAGAGGTTTAGTCCATTATCATCATAGTACAACATGGCGGCGTACAGGCAGACATGGTGCTGGAGAAGGAGCTGAGATTTTTATATCTTGATCCTGCCGGCAACAGGAAGTGAACTGAGACACTGGGCTTGAGCATGTATGAGGCCTCAAAATTTGCCTCCAAAGGGACACACTTCCTCCAACAAGGCCATACCTCCTCCAGCAAAGCCATACCTCCTAATAGTGCCACTCCCTATGAACTTATGGGGAGCCAATTACATTCATACTACCACAGACAGATTCTGCTGAGTACCTGCAGTTCTGTAAAAGAGAGATAGGTTCATCCAACAATCCTTAAAGTCTGAAGACAGCAAGATGAGTAGTTCCTGCACACTTGTCAGGGACCCTCCCTCCCCAGGACCGTCTGTGAGAGGAGATGAAGAATGAAACTCGGACACTGCCATCTTTGCAGACACTGGGTCATAGCCTTCCAGGGACTGGCCTTGCAGTTTATTTTTCTTACACGCTTAAACATAGTAGAGCATATGACCTCTGCAGTAATAATGAATTCTATTGGCTAATAAACAGGGCTAGGGCTAGAGGAAGGATTTATGATAAGCATAAGGACAGATTCTATTGGTGGAGGATGAAAAGTACATGGGGCCCCTTTCATGAGGATGCGCTCTGTTGACTGCATTGGGTCTGAACAATGCTCAGGGTATTGGGGGAGTGCAGGTGGCAGCTGGCTCCTCTGGAATAGCAAGGAATCAGAAGCTTGATTGATCACTTTCCACTCTGGCATTCCAGGTAACTAAGCGTCATTCATTTCCCCCTGTTGAAGAAAATAGACTGGTGTGATTGACAACCCTGGTTTCTCCAATGCTTCTTCTAAGCTGTGCTTCCTACACACCCTACCAAATCTGGTATGCTTTTAAAAGCAGATACTGACAGGCATGGTGGTACATGCCTATAATCCTGGCACTAAGTAGGCTAAGGCAGGAGGATCATGAACTCAATGTCAGTCTGGGCTCCACGGTGAAAACTTATCTCAACAAAGCAAAATAAACCAACAAAAGCCATGGTGCTAGAAGTCCATACTTTACTATGTAAGGAACCTCAAGTAACACACTTCTACAGTCAAGGTTTCTGCATTAGCATCTTCTAGTTTGTCTCTTTCTGATGCCTCTCTCATCGCTGGAGTCATGACTTGATAAACAATGTATGTTTAGTTTGGGGTACAAGCTGACATATCTTTTGCAAGTAAATGATAAAGAACTCACTGGGACTTGAGCTAGCCATGATCTGGATCCTAAGACAGCCAAGGCCCACCCACACAGCATACCTATTCACTGGGACATTGACATGAATTTCCACTTCTCCTATTGCTCCTGAATCAGATATTACAAACTAGGAACTATACTCTTCACAGAAGACTTTAGGCTCTCCAGTAAAATTTTCCTTTTTTTTTGGTTTTTGGAGATAGGGTCTCACTTTGTAGCTCTGGTTGATCTGAACCTCATGATATGAACTCACAGAGGTCCTCCTGCCTATGCCTCCTGAGTGCCAAGAGGCTGGCACTTTGCTGGCCCAACAAAACTTTTCAAAGGGGACTTTTCTTCACTCACATCTCAAGTGGTCTTCTCTGGTGGAGGAGGAAAGGCAAGGAGCAGATCTGGGGGTCGGGAGGGAAGTGCTGCCCAGATCGAGGGCATGTGCCCCCACTACGGCACCAGACACCTGGTACAAGGCACTCTAAACCCATTTGCAAGGAAGTCTCCACTTCCTAAATTGAAATTCTTTGATGATGTCCCTCAGTTTGGAAAGTTTCTGTCCTGATTAAGCCAAAGTTGCCCCCCCTCCATAACCATCCCGAGAAACCGCTTTCGCTGAAAAGAACTCACCCCTCACACAGGCCTGTAAAGTAACTAAAACAGGACGAAGGCCTTGTGCTTTGCCTGCACTGAGCATCATGTAGAGATGATGATCATCCAAGACACATCTGTCTAAAACTGCGATGCCTAAACCGTGCCATCACCTTCAAGCTGAAAGACAGAGATAAGAGCGAGGGGCATCTTACTCCCAGTTTCCACGGGGTGCAGTTCTGGACCACTACAGATGGTGATGGATGCTGCACTCACTGCCCTAAACCTGTAGTCACCCTGGACTGCAAGGACAGCAGAGCCTCCAGGATCACCTGACATGAACAGTCATCTCATGGGAACCAGCTTGTTCCCTGGAGGAATAAGGACTTCTTCAAGTCACCTTGCAGAACCAGAGCAGAGACAATGGTTAGCCAGACCACACCTTGACCAAGGTCACTAAATTACACAAGTGTCTCACTCTGCCCACCTCAGCCCCTCCCCTATTCAGACCAGAGCCCATGTCAGGCCCTGAAGGTGGGTCAACAACTCGCTTCATTTTTATCTTCCCAGCATTTGGTTTTGGGTTCCTTTCCCTCCTTTTCACCATTACTTTGCTGTCTTTGGAACAAGTGGCTGACCCAGAACCTGCACCTTCTCTCAGCACTCCTTCCCTGTGTGCTCCAAGCAGAGGACAGAGGCCTCCTCATATCGCTGGTGAATCTGGAAGAGTCTGGCCAGAGCTTCCTCTGTGTGCAATGCCAGCAGGGCCAGTGATACAAGTCAGGAAGTGATGGTGCAAGAGCTGAGTCACTTAACCTTACCTTTCAAAGCAGAGCCAGCAGGCCTTTACCTTTGATCTGAGGTGACCAATATAATCTCAAGACACAGGAGCATCTGTCATTGGGAGGCAAAGCTGCCAGTCCAGTCAGCAAGCCAGGGACAAGCACAGTGGTTCTGGCTTGCTTCTCCAGGAAAGCACTCTCTGTATTTGTTCCAGGACCACTAATGTGACCATTATTATCTCTAATGAGGTGGTATCTTTGCCAAGAATGGCTAATGTGACTCCCTGTCTTTTCTCTCATAATATGGGGAGCACGAAACCAGTTTCTGTCGAGTCTGTCTTTCTCCCCATATGGGTGACAGCAGCTTCTTTGAAGAGGGAATTATGTCCCATTACCCAGGAAACAAAGCTCCCTGTACTTTCTCCTGACCGTAGCCTGAAAAATCCCCACAGCAGTGGATGAGTTAGTGCCCGCAGACGCACATCTTGGTGGTTGATCTGATCTACTGTCTCAAGAGTATCACTGTTCCGGGATCTCATTCGCTAAAAGTATTTGGATTAACTAATCCTAGATCACGAGCATGAGGATTGGGGCTGCATCAAGAGCCAACTCTCTGTCTTCCCTTTACGAAGGGGGTGGCTTCTCTGAGGCTACTTGCTCACCCATGTGCTGAGACAATCGGTGCACCTGCCTCCCTGGGATGCCATGGGGAGATGGAGTAATGAACACACAAGCAAGAGACCTAGCAAAGGGCCTGATACCTCCTGAGCGCTCAGCAAGATGTGCGTGAGAAGAGAGGTTCCCGGGGAAAGCTCTCGCGATGAGGATGAGAAGGAATTAATGTAGGAGAATTTTTGCTAGGAGACTCGGTGAGCTCAGCAGCCAGCTTAAATAGAAAGAACACCGGGGAGCATATTAAAACTGGTGACAGAAACAAGCAAAAATCAGGCTCCATAATTAATGCTTTGCTGTTTATAGACTGTGCCGTTTACCAAGGCAATCTAAAGGTCAGGGGTGGGACTCACTCTGTGAACATGGGAGGGGCGTGCTGCTCCAAGCTCACATCTATGCACATTTCCTAGCACGGGATCTGTGTTGGGGAATTGGAGGAATATTCCAATTAAGCCCTTTCATTTTGATTTCTCATTAGATCCCTTAGACTCTCTGCGGAAAATTAAATCGAGCTAGAGACCTCCAACCAGGAGATTTATTCGATTTAGTGTTTTGAAAGAGACTTATTATCTTGTCAGGAATAATTTGAAAATCTAAATAAGAGCAATTGAATCAGCAGAATTTAAGTCTCAGGATAATCACTGTGTGGTAGGCCATGGTACTTTAACCACCGGAGCGACTTGCCTAAACCATGACTCCAGCAGCTTGGCCCTTCTGTGGCTCAGCTCACCCCCATCCAACAGCCCTCAGCCCTCACCTCCCATCACCTGCCCTTCTGTAAACCATGGAGGTCTATGCCACCGTGTGAAAACAGCCACTGCCTGAGCTCTCCCCTCTTGCTGAAAGCATCTTGGCTCAAGGTCAGCTTCTCATTTGCGGACCACGAGCTGACAGCCTTCTGAAGTGCTCAGGTCACCCTGATGGCGTCCTTAGCCTGCTGAGTTCTGCCTGTGCATACAGCTGACTGTGTGCACTCATCGTGTGCCAGGTTGGGGGTTCATGGCTGGAAACAGCCCTGTGGTTGTCAGTTCCTCACAGCCTTCATCTATGGCAGCAGTTGGCATTGGGGATCTGAAGGGGTGTGCTATTGCGTTAATAACTGCCTTCCTTATTCAGGTAAAATTAGAAGGTGTGCTCCATCCAGCACAGCCTCCCTCAGCATCACTGCTGAGACAATATGGCTACTGGGATTGACCACATGACTTGGGCATCCCGTAAGTACTGAGTCACTAGTACCCCCAGTGTCTCTGGGACTACTAAATCCACAGCCATCTCCAGCCTCCTTTCCTGAGAATAGACTGTAGAGTGGGGAGGGTAACACAAGAACCACTTTAACTTTGCTTAGTAAACAATGCCCGTTCCAACAGGAAGCACTTTCAGACTCTCCTTTGGCTCACAAAGTGTATGACGGGCAAACATTGAATTAGTTCCAATCTACTTCTTCCTTCCCCATGCTTCTGGATACAGGAAACTATTGAGAACTCTTGGTATGAGGGTCATGTCATGAGGACCACATGCTGGCTGTTCTTCTCCAGTCATTACTGTTGAGGGAGTGAGCTGGACTGGTACCTGCCAATACCCCCAGGAATGAAGGTCCATCCTTCGCAACCTTTCTTCCTGACCACGTAGGTCTCCACAATCACAATAGACTTTCTAGGTCAACCTTACAGAATCCCATGGGAACTTCTGAGTCTCTGTAATCTGAGAAAGGTGGCAGTGTTACTACACGGTGTCCCGTGCAAACCCTCACTCTAAAATGCTACACCACTGGCTGTTATGGTTAACTTTAACTGTTCTCTTGACACTACTTGAAGTCACCTGGAAGGTCTTAATGAGGAGCTGTCTCTACCAGGTTAGCCTCCGGGCATGTTTGTGAAGGTGGTTTTGATTGCCTTAGTTGATGCTGGAAGATACAGCTTGAGAGTGAGCAGCACCCTTGGTTGGTTTGGGGGACTTGGACTGCATAAGAGCAGAGAAAGCTAGCTGAACACCAGGCATACACGAGCTCATTTCTCCCTGCTCTTGGTTGTGGACCTGGTGCTCCTTGCTATTTTCGGTTCTTGCCATCTTGAATTCCTTGCTGTAATTGACCGTAAACTGGAATTGTTGCTTTTTGTCTGGATATTTTCACAGCAACAGAAGTGTGTTGTGGATTATTTAACTATGTAAAGATGTGTTACGTTTGTTTATGCTGCAGACTATTACTTTAACTATGTAAAGCATATTTGTTTCTGGTGCATTTGTTTAACTATGCAAAGATGTGTTGCTGTTTTGCCTACCTTCCTAAGGCATCTGATTGATCTAATAAAGAGCTAAACAGCCAATAGTGAGGCAGAGAAAGGATAGGTGGGGCTGGAGGGCAGAGAGAATGAATAGGAGGAGACATTTAGGCTGGGGAAGAACAAGAGTAAGGAGAGAAGAGGAGAGTAAGAGGGAGAAAGAAAGGGAGACGCCTGGGGTCAGCCAGGCAGCTGCCAAGCAGCAGACACAGAGTAGGACAAACAGAAAGGTAAAAGTCCTAAGGGAAATGCTGGATTAAAAAAAGGCAGGTTAATTTCAGTTAAAAGAGCTAGCTAGAAACACGCCTAAGCTAGGCCGAGCATTCATAACTAATAATAAGTCTCTGTGTCATAAACTGGGAGCTGGTTGGTGACCCAAAAGAAAAAGCCTGCTACAGAAGTGAAACTAGGGCATCTGGGTTGTGCTTGACATGGCCGTGCAGGCACAGCTTTCCCTAGGGCTTGGCCCACTGAATGAAGCACGCTACTTTGCAGTACTGGCCCTGTGACCATCCTGGCTCTGTTTCCCTCACTGGATATCTCTACCAACCACAAGAGAAGCTAACAAGAGTGTGAGGGCAGAGGCATGCGCCTTCACCTGGCTTCTTCCTATACTTCCCTACACATTCATTTCACACTTCTCTTTCGGGGCTCTTTACCTGTCTCCCAGGGCACAAGTCTCATGGCACAGCACAAAGAACAGAATGGAGAGCATCCTCTCCACATCTAGAAGAAACTGAACCGAATCATCAAGCGTTGCTCTTGGTATGGAAACTTACAGTACCAGGCATAGAGGATTATCAGATGCAAAGTTTTATTGGTTTAAACTAACAATATACTCACTGTATTACTATTATTCTCTGCCTTCTAGGACAAGAAAATCCCAAGGGATGCATATGAGCAAGGACCCAGTCAGGATGGAGCAGGCATACCATGCTTCCCTCTCAAAGAGAGGAAAGCAAAGACACAGAATGTAGCCAGTTCTGTGGTTGGGAGGCTGTAGAGAAGGGTTTATAATACAGAAAAGGAAGATTTCAGGAGGAAACTTTGGGAGTTGAACAGTAGGATCGTTTAAGTAGGAATGACTCCCAGACACTCATGCTTTTGAATGCTTGCCCCATGAGAAGTGGTACTATTAGGAGGAGTGGCCTTGTTGGAGGAAGTGTGTCACTATGGAGGTCAGCTTTAAGGTCTCATGTATGCTCAAGCTACGCCCAGTGTGACAGTTCACTTCTTGTTGCCTAATCAAAATATAGGACTCTTAGCTCCTTCTCCAGCACCATGTCCGCCTGCATGTCACCATGTTGCCGCCATGATGATAATGAACTAAACCTCTGAACTGTAAGCCACCCAATTTATTGTTTCCTTTATAAGAGTTGCCGTGGTCACCGTGTCTCTTCACAGCAATAGAAACCCTAATTAAGACAAACAGCAATGTTTAAAGGAATGTTTATGAAATTTGTCCTCAGACTATGAAATGCAAACCTCCACCCTCCTGAAAATACAATGTTGTGAATTAGGTTCTAATTCTTGAGGCTGTTTTGTTTTGTTTTTGAAGAGCTGAGGTTTTTAAGAAGCTGAGCCCTGCTTTAAGGGGGATGTGGAGTAGAATCAGGATTCGGCCCGCAGATCCAGCCGCACTGCTTCTGGTTGTGTCTGTCCCTCCTGTGCTCTGTAGGGATAAACATGAGCACCTGGGGATGCAGGAGGCCGATGAGCACTCCTCCTGCCCACAGTTCGTGCTGAGATGTTTTTATGTCTGTCACCCTTGTTTCAGATAATGGACTTCTAAAACTTCACTTGATAAATATTCGTGAAGTGCCTGGTTTTGTGTGTGGGGGGGTAAAATTTGAAATACCTGAGTTATTATGGTTTGTACATAAAAAGTCACATATAGGTTTATTTATTGAATGCTTGGTTCCCAGCTGAGAGCAATATTTTGGGAGGTGATGAAACCTTCGGGAGGTGGGGCCCTAGGGCCTTGTCTCTGAAGCTCCCTTCCGACTTCTTCAGTTGAATACTGTCCTCCAGCTCTTGCTGCAGTGATGTTCTGTCCCACCACAGGGCTGGAATCAAGAGGCAAGGACAATGGGCAGAAATCTCTGAAGCCATGAAACAAAATCAGTTCTTCAGCTTCAAGTCATTTGTGTTGCGTATTTTGTTAGACCAATGAGAAAAGTGACTACTACAGAAAATGCATTCCCAGGGCCGCGTGGGCTCTCACAAGCCTTTGGCTTCTGGCCGCGAAGGCCCACTCAGGATTTTATACATGTTTCCCGCATCTGCACAAGGGCTAGCAGGTAGACCAGGCCATTCTTTCGGAGGAGGACCACATGGTCATCATTTGTTTGGGACACGACTAGGACCCTGCTTGCATGAAGATGGACGAGGTTCTGTACAGCACCACCGAAAAGGCCTCCATAAGTAGCTCTGGAACTTGTCTGTTTGCTTCTTCCTTCAACTCCGGGTGCTAGGATTGAAGGCATTTGACACCATGCCTAGCCCAAGAGTTTGTTTTCAAGAAGAATAGACACAAATAGAAATGATGAAACTATTTCCCCCTCACAGATGCTAAGAAATGGAAGATAGTGGGAGATCTTCCTCATCTTGTGTGAGTCCTGTTTGGATATCCCAGCTGTTTTAAAAACAAATGGTGTTGGTGTCTCTTGTGTTCCATGGCATCCTCTCTGGTTCTCTGGAGCCTAACAGGCCTATATGCGGCCAATATGAACCTCCACCATGCTCGGCCCCATGACCTGATGACCATGAGGCACTGCCACCTGCTCTGCCTGCCCAAGAACTCCCAGATGAAGTATGACTTCTATCATGGCCTCTCTTGGCCCCAGCTCCCCTACATTACTAAGGATGAGGATGGCAAGATTGTGGGCTATGACATGGCCAAGATGGAGGAGGACCCCGATGATGTCCCTCATGAACACGTCACCTCACTGGCTATGAAACGCTCCCACCAGCACCTTGGCCTGGCCCAGAAGCTGATGGACCAGGCCTCACGGGCCATGATCGAGAACTTCAGTGCTAAATATGTCTCCCTGCATGTCAGGAAGAGCAACAGGGAGGCCCTTCACCTTTATTCCAACACCCGGAACTTCCAGGTTAGTGAGGTGGAGCCCAAGTACTATGGAGATGGAGAAGATGCATACACCATGAAACAAGATCTCTCCCAGACGGTAGATGAGCTGAGAGGGCAGCTGGTGCTGAAGAAGGGCAGATACGTGGTTCTGGGTTCCACGGAGAATCAGGGCAGCACACTTCTTGGTTCCAAAGAGGCCGGTCAGCAGAACCTGGCCAGAGATGTTAGTGGCAGTGACCGCAAAGACAGCACTGATGTCCAGGACACCTTGCGAGACTTAGATTCCACCTCCTAGAGCTTTGCAGGTTTTTGCCATTTTAGCCACAGTGGGAACCCTGGCTGTGCTCTGCAGTAACTCTGGAGTCACCACAGTGACCCAAATGGCTTCTCTTTGTCCGTGCTTAGCAACATAGCCAACTTTGATCATGAAGGTACTCCAGGACACAGAAGCTGCTGTGCAGGAGCCATGGCAGCACCTTCCTTGGCTTCTTCCATGATGCTGCTGTATTTGGTCTGTGGTTGTCCTGTACTGATTGTGTGTATCCTGTAGGGTTTTGCCTAGAATGCCAAACAGGAAGTGGGGACAACTTTCAGCGTTTGCCATTATTTATGTGGGTTTTCATTTTTGAGTAGGAAGTACCATCAGGTTAGTCCTTATGCCTTCTGCCTCTGTCTGGTGGGAGTTCCCTACTCTTGCCTTCTCTGGAAACTGCCTGTTCCCTGCCCTCCCTCTTTGAAGAAGAATGTTCCCTTTGGGTGGGAGGAAATAGGTGTTGGACTTCGGCACCAGCAGAATTTGTAGATCTTAAGAAGAGGACAAGCAGAAATCAAATTGTAACCTCTAACCTCCCCAAAATAAAAATATTAAAAAGGGAAAAAAGAAAACACATCCCAGAGGAGGGGGTCTTTCTTGCCCCCACCCCTCCATGATTAAACATGGCCATGTGGTTCTCAGGCCTTTGGAACTGAAATCTGGTGAACTTTAGCCAGATTTTGAGATGCAGGCTAGGAGAGATCCAGGATGCTAGCAGAGCTTAGTGGCAATTCTGCTTGGAGCTTAGAAAAGCAGAATGCCAAAGAGTATGCAGAAGAAACATTTAAGAAGCAGGAAGACATGATCTCTAAAGCTATTGGCATCACTAGAATTCAGCCAACCACTTTACGTAAGGAGAAGGCGAAAGATGCATGGGAGGATCTCAGAAATTGGCTGGATGCCATCCATGGCAAGGGCAAAGGCTTGAACTCATTTGAAAGGCTTTGCTGAGGAGAGAAGCCCAGGCTTCCTTGCTCATTCAGTTTGCCTGAAGAAAAGACTTCCTTTGGCTTCTGCTGCCCAGGTACTCAGAGGTTACTGCAGCTGTGGTACAAGGGTGCACAGCGACCGCTAAAGGTGTTATCCACAGAGTTCTGCTTTTGCAGGAATGCATTATGCAAGAGTCATGATGTCATGTTTTCACTAGGAAGGCCTGTGAAGCCGAACAGTGTGTGGCAGGGCCAGCCACTGATGGGGGTCATCCATTAAGCTCTGAAGGAAAGGCTAAATATGCAATCAAGATCTCTGGATGTAGAAACAACTGACAAAGAAAGCTCCAAGCAACAAATAGAGCCTGCCGAAGGGAGAGGCCATGTGGGTTGCACATGGCAAAGCCCTATGAGTGGAGCTGCCAGAGCCTACTAGAGCTATAGCTTGACTCCGAGTGTCTCAGAAGCCAGACTTGAAGCTACAGTATGTAACGCCCCATGGTATGCTGCAGGCTTGCCTTGCTCACATTCATCGTTCCCATACACCCATTCCTCCATTGCAAGTGGGAATGTTTGTTCCCACTTCCCAGGGAAGTGCATGCTGATGCAACTTTTTATTTTTGTTGTTGCTTTACAGAGGCTCAGAGTTTGCCTTGAGTCTCAGAAGAGACTTTGAATTCTGTCTTTTAGACAATGTTGGGGTTGTTATGACTTTGGAGCCAGATTCAGTAGCATAAGCCTGTGATCCCAGCATTTGGAGGGTGCAGACAGGAAGATTACCACAAGTTGAAGGCCGTCCTGGTCTATATAGCACATTCCAGCCCAGTCAGGGCTGCATGTGGTGGCCCCATCTCAGAATAACAAACAGCAAAAGATTTCAGTAGCTTTTAGAAATGGAATGAATGCTTTTTTCATTATGAGCTGACCAGTGAGCTTTTGGAGGACAGGAGTATAACGTTACGGTTCAGTTGTGAATGCCTCTCCACAGACTTGCTCCCCAGAGTGTGATGAATAAGGACCTTCCTTGTTAGGGTCTGCCAGAAGTCCCACAAAAGATCACCAGTCATGTAGGCAATCAACGAAAGCATTTATTTTGAGAACAAAAATACCTGGCATGTAGGACTGGCAAAAAGGCGACTCACAGAAGCTTGCAGGCTCCTTTTAAGCTAGATTAGGGTTTTTTCCGAGAACTACTTGCTCAACTCCAGCCAGCTCCAGTAAACCAAAAATAAGGCCTGGTCCCTGGCAGGGACTATTAGAAACCTGTTATGGCTCTGGTCTGACTCTGTGGCCCTCTCATTCCTAACAGGGGCACTATGGGAGGATGAGGCACAAAGTTTGAGATGTCAGCAGAACAGGAGAAACACAGTCCTGGCCCCGGCCCCTTCCTGTCTCTGTTCCCAACCCTGTGTAAACAGAACAGTTTCCCTGCCTGCTGCTATTACCACACTGCTTCTGCTAATCACAAGGCAAGGGTCAACAGAGCCGACAACTGCAGACTTCACTATCCTTCCCACTTTACCGTCGTTTGTGGCAGGTGTTTGCCATGACTAAGTAGCTCCTCAATACAGTGAGGAAGAGTAAGCATGGCAGGGCCATCCACCTCCATGCAATTGTGTGTGGCCACTGTCACATATTTAGATACTGTAGTAGGTATCCCGCGTGTATGAAATGCAGCAGAGGTGACTCAGACCAGTGGGATGGTCAGAAGATGGCTTCCTTAAGAGGAAGCTTCACCAGAGAGGAAATAGCATGTAGTTTTCCCAGGGGATAAATATACATAGCTAGGGGGAAAAAGAAGAAGAGTGGAAAAAGGGTCGGGAGATGATGGCTCAGCAGTTCATAGGCTCTGCTCTTCTGAGAACCTTGCTTTGATTCCCAGCACCCACATGGCAGCTCACAACCATTTGTAACTCTAGTTTCACGAGATCAGACATGGTCTTCTGGACTCCTTGGGCACCAGGCATGACCATGGTGCACACAACACATATGTGCAAACAAAACACCCATGCACAAAAAGAAAATTAAGGGGAAAGAAAACAGCAACCAATCAATGTGAACATTAGGGAAAAAAGAAAGCAGTTTGAGAAGCAGAGGGTCAGAATGGGAGGCTATAGGGAATACGAAAGGCTGTGGGAAGAAAAGATGCTGGAGATATAAGCCTCTGTAGCTACAGAGACAGTAATATGGCAATGGCGTGTGAGTGGGCTGTGGAGTTGGATGTCTGATTACCTTGTCTCCTAAGTGACCCTGGGCATATTAACGTCTCTAAATCATAGTTGACTCATCTGAAAAGCTATCATAAAGTACCTAACTCCCAGGGTTAGTCTGAGGATTAAGTGAGATAACCCACAAAGATCACTTAGCCCAAGCCAGGATCACACAGACCACACAGCAAACACAATGCTCAGGGCAGTGTGGAGGAGTCTCGATCATAGTTTTAAAGCAATTCGAAACATGATGAGGGCTAAGGAGAATTTCAGCATCGATCTTGGGCTTTTAAAAGCATCATTCTGGTATGCTATCAGCTCTGCCGCTGGACCACTTCTGTGGCTTTATTTGGGATGCCATTAAGACCCTTAGCCACTACTTAGCCTCCCTGTCTCTCAGAACCGCACAAGCTTATTTCCTGGATTAAATCCTGCTACACAGAAAGTGAAGTGATGTCCATTTCTTAGAGCTATTCTCCAGCTGATACAGAGATTGCTGAACTATTTCAGACAAGACATATCACTGGCCTCAATTAGCATGAGAAGGAACAGAAGAAAAGAGATTTAAAGAAATGAATCAGAAGGACTCGGTAACCATTTGAATCCAAGGTTGGGAGCAAATAACACCTGACTCATAAATTATTGGCTTGAGAAACGGTGTGGGTGGCAGTGCCATTTCTTAAGACTATCAAGATTGAAGTAGGAGTGGTTTGGGCAGAAAACTTCACACTTAATTCTAACCTCATTCTATTTAAGACATATTTGAAGTATATATATATTTGGAGCTATGGCAAAGGCTGGTGAATACGTAAGCCTAATATCTGGAAGAAAGGCCCAGGCTGGGTATTTGGAATTCCAGAGACTGAAGTTTTGGAAATGCATAAGGTTGTTTGGGGCATGGGCAGAATGAGGTGGTGGGAGTCCACACTCATCTCTGAAAGACACCAACAAATAGAGGTTGTGGAGATGTCTGAGACCACAAGTAATGATGGGCTGAACTAGTTTTCTTGTCATTTTGAGAAGATATTTGACAAAAAGAATTTATAAAGTGTGAAGATTTATTGGGCTCGTGGCTTCCTAGGTTTCTGGCCATCATGGTGAGGAAGGTGTGGCAGGCAGGAAGCTGGCAGAGAGAATGCATGCACTGATAGGAGCTCTCCAGCTTCCTACTAGGCATCCAGGTTGAGATGAGGGTACCACCTACTCAGGGAGGGCCTTTCTCCTTAATTAATCCTCTCTGAAGAAAAAAAAACCACAAAATGCCCATCAGTTTTTGTGCCTTAGTCTCGCAAGTGCTTCTCAATAACAATCCAGTGGACAACAGAGATTCACCATCGTTTTTCTGGATGAAAAACGGGAAAGAAAGCTGAAAGGAGCAGCTAGACAAGCAAAGACCTCACCAAGATTGAGAAGCCAAGGAAATCAGTGGGCTGCCAACTGAAAGGCATCGTTACAGCTAACAACATGGAGGTCAGAGGCAGAGCCTCCGGGGAAGAAGGCAGATTGGAGTGGGCTGAGAAGAGAGTAGGAGGTGGGAACACCGAAGAGGAAATGCAAACGACACCACCGGAGCAGCGTTCAGTAACTCATATGCCAAAAAACTCAAAATAACAAGAATGGCAGGCACATCTTTATCGGGCTTCCACCTAGCTGAATCTCGAGCCTTTCAAAATCTAATCTCACCATCTAAAGGGAAGCTGGAGAGCTCTGCATATAAAGGGAAGTGGAAGAATGGGGAAACTATTTTAAAACTCCAACAGCTTAACAATGAAGTTCAAGACGAGAAAGGAGAGGCTGAAAGTTGATTTTTTTGATGGGTGAAATGAGAGTGCATTTCAACCCTTATGAGGAAGAACCAAGAAAAGCATATTGATTATGCTAAGTTCCTGGGAAGCCAGAGCAACAAGGGGCCTGGAGCACAGGGGAAGGCACTGACTGAGACGCGGACATTTGCACATTTGGAGTCAAGGATACACAATAAGAGAGGAAGCAAGAGAACCTGACATTTAAGACCATAGAAGAAAACTGAAAATAAGAGGAACGTGAACATAATGGTAAAACAAAGTCTTCTGGCCAGCTGAGATTGGACTATGAGATTCTAGTGGTACCAAGGGACACTCAGTTCTCTCTTCTGAAAGCCCAATAACTTAGTCCGAATCATGTTAGCAATAGGCAAGTTAGCAAGAGAAAACAAATATAAATTATTAACATGCAAATATGAGGGAGTCACATGACATGTGAGACTCAAAGGGCCAGATGGCTGCAGCTCACACACCCCTTTCGTGGGGGAGGCAGGAGGGAAGCCATAGGCGGCATTAGAGGAAGAGTAAAGGATTCTCAGGGCAGATAAAGGAACCTGAGGATGCTGCTTGATTTTCACTGTCTTCTGCTGGCTAAACTTCTCTGGCTAAGGCAGAACCAACCAACAAGGGAGTTCACAACCAGCAATGCAGCCCCTCTGGAGGAACTCCCCTTCACCTGATGAGCGAACCTACAGAAATCTTCCTCCAACTTTGCTCCTGAGAGAAGGGTCTTGCGGCGGGAGGTGGGAAATGGCCAGTGAGATAGTGGATTCACTTCTTTCCTTCAGCAGTCAGCAAACCATGGTTCCACGGTTTCCAGTAGTCTTTTCTACACCCACAAGGCAACCTGTGTGATTTCAAACCACATACGGCCATGGTGGTTGAATTTCAGTGGGGCTCAGATCTGTGGTTGCTTATGAAGGACAGCTGGGGAGGAATGTGGAGACACTGGATTCTACTTTATGGCCCTGGGTGAGATAGGGAGAGAAGTGAGGAGAGGAATGGAGAGGAAGAGAAAGGACAAGAGTCAAGGGCCAGAGAGGGCCATAAAGTAGGATAATTCGTGTGGTGGGGAGTGGTGGTGCATGGTTAAACGAAGCCATTTAGAAGGCAGAATCCCAGCTTCAGACAGAGCTCTCAGGCCCATTGGTGCAAAAGGGTGGCCCTAAAAATATATGGCAAGCTTAAGCCAAATGCCATGTCTATCCATGACAGGTTTGTTAGCCTTAATTCCTGGGCAAATGGAGTCTATTCAGAAAAGCGCCACCCCCCATCCCCCTATGCCTATGCTTTCTCTCAGCCCTTTCAGGGTTTCTGGTCTCACCTCTAGGTCTTTGGGTTCATTTTTCTCAACTACCCTTACTGGTCCCAACCTTTAATCACCTGGCTTTCCGTTTTCACAGATCTTAGGAGGAACTCTCAAACTTCACCTTGGAGCTTTCCCTCGAGGGACATAAATTTCAGCTGTGAGTTGCGCTCCGAAGAATGAACTACAGAGCCTGGTCCAAAGCAGTCGCTCAGGCTGTGTGTTTTGAACAGTGTGTCCTCAGAGTCAAAGGATCTTGGGCTGTGTCCCCAGGACTTAAGTCACAAGTGCCTGTGTTCCTAAGCCACAGCCTGTGCTCTCCGCATCTCTGCCCAAGTGGCACCGCTTTAAGCAGCAATCAGCGGAGTCAGACGTCTATCCATTGGGGAGACGATCTGATACAGAATGCCACGTCCTTGAGAGTTTTGACGAGTACTGAAAGCCGTACCCTGCACCCTCATTGGGTAAAGAGCACAACTCAGGGCTTCCGACTGATCTTGTTTGACTTGCTCCCCAACTGAGTTTCCAGCTCTTTAAGCATAGTCTTCCTGTGTGAAATGGAACCAGTGGTACTATTTTCTTAATGAGTTTTGGTAAGAAAACGATGCATTAAGCCCTTATTATGGACTCTGGCACATAGAAGCTCAATAAAAGTCACCCACTGGTGTCTGTACAGCGGCAACCTACCTCCCCTTGTAATTAGTGAGAGTCATGCTGAGCTGGAGTCTGTATGGGTTCAAACTCTGGCTTCTCTGAGTGTAGTTTGTATGATCTTGATAAATTACACTTAGAATCTTGCATTCCTCACTTGTAAAAGGGATATAAAAGGTGTTTCATAAGAATCAAATGAGATAATATCCACAGGGTCATGATAGCTTAGTCTATACCATTTCTACTTTCAAACATAGCAGTATTAACCTTGCTGAAGGAACTAGTAAGGACATTTGAGACTAAATCTAAAGCCTTTTGACCAAACAGCAAAGATTTTTCAAGATTGAGAGTAGACAGAGGGCAAAGAGCTTGTTACTGCATATTTGAAGTTTTGGGGAAACCCAATATTGCTACAATGTGGTGAGCACAGCAATCTACAAAAACCTTCAGAGTCTCCCCAGCCCTTGGCTGAGGTGCTGTAGGGAGGGAAGGTGGGGGAGTTACTTGAGGGCTGGGAGGGAGTTAACTCCAACCCTGGAGCCAACTTCTCAGGAAAAGCCCATCACAGAGGAATGGTTTCCCTTTGGCTCATAGTTTCAAATGATCCAACCCATTATCCCTTGGCCCCATCACTTTGGGACTATGTCAAAGCAAACCATCATCGCAGGGAGCATTTGGTAAAGCTGTTAATTTGGGGGACGCAGAGGGAGAAAAATGAAGTGACCATGAGCAAAATATGTCATTTAAAGGCACACCCCCACCAAGACCTACTTCCTCCAGCTAGATTGTAGCTCTTAACATTTCCACCATCTCCCAACAGGCCATTCAGCTAAGAATCATCACCGAACGAGGCCTCACTATCAGATCAATCCTCCCACAATTCTACCCGAGAGCGTTGCCATGTAGGAGAAAGAGCCTGTCAGGAACATTCCAGGTTCAAACTATAGCACACTCTGAGAGCACACATTTCAAAGGTGTATCACCACCACACGAATGCTAACCAAGAGCTGCTGGTTCCACTGCGCAAGAAAAAGGCAGTTCCTATCCCTTAAAAAGAAGATGACACCATTTCACAGAGCCGAGAAAAGCTTTTCCGGCAAAGGCACCGAGGCGTAAGGCACTGAACAACTTAACTGGCAGGCAAATCTTCCCATTAGTGTTTAGCAACTATTCCTCTCAAATGGCCGGTATGTTACAGGCATGGCTAGCCTCAACGGAGAGAGGGACCATGCAAGTTTCTGATACAGAGGGACGGTCTAATTGAATTTGACCCCAGAACACACAGGAGAAGGCTACTTTCTCTAGGGCCACATCTGTTTGTTTGTTTGTTTATTAACTTGAGTTGCATCTCTAAGGCAGAATCCCCATGAAAGAAATGTCATAGTTCAGAAACGAAATCGTACTCTAGGCCTTCTAATAGGAATTCTCCCATCTGAAGCCTGTGATTGTTTCTTCCTCTTTCAGGCAGAGTTCAGCTGTTGCTCAGACACGCATGCTGCGTGTCGCTTACTGCACTCCACCACAGCAACGCTTCACTCATCAAAACCTGCTGCTCTGACTGCTGGGGACATTTGTTTTGCTAAACGTAGTTTGCTGTCGTGTTTCATCAGGTAATCGTCATTCTCCTTTTATCATTAGGTGAGAAAAAGCTAGACATGACATTCTATGCAATGTGACACACTGCTGTGCTGTGGATACAGGCTGATGTGTCTACTCTCACAATCAGAGGTTTCCCTCTTTCTTTACATGATAATTTTTTTATTACGAGTATTTGTTAATGAATGTGCTAAGAGTCCCTGGAGATTTTCTGTAACAGCAGTCACATGGAACTATAATTTCCAAGTCCCTTTGATCTCGCACAGCTTTACGCTACTGGATTAAATGTCAGCATTGCCTTTGAGTTTCTGAAGATCTCCTCTCAATAGTCTTCACTTTCATTCAGCTAGTGAGTCTTTCTGTATGTTTATTACTAGCATTAAATCTCTGACTTAAAGGAAGCTGTTCAGCATAATTTATTTAGTTGCCTCCAGTTTTTATGATATGGTTGTAAAATTGATTCCCAACTGTCAAGCACTACAGAGGTGAGCCCACATGAATCAACAAGGGAAAGGGGAGATTTTTCAAAGCATCCTCCCTTAGGCTCCTGGCTAATCAAAACATCTCACACTGTCCTAAAGCACATTGGCTCATTTTTCTCCTCTTCATTTTCATCAAAGCAGATTCATCAGAGTGGAGTTGAAAATAAGATGCCTAAAGAGGTTTAGAATAAAGATATAAATAAATAAATAAATAAATATAATAGCAAAACCTGGAAACAATTCAAGTATTTATCTAAGAAGAAAGGTTAAATAAATATGGCAGCCCAGTCTATGAATGTGCAGTCACAGGAGAGACAGCAGCAGTCCAGAAGCACCAAAGGGAATAAAGAATAATAAATACATTTGGTCTTTATCCTCTGTCCAGCCACAGAGCTCCTAAGCCCTTGGAATTTCCTTGAATATTAACAATGTCTTTTGTTTTCTATGAGGAGTCGGTGCTCAGGCTTGAGTTTATGCTAACAGGAAGTATTTGAGTGGGGCCCCTAGCTAGCCTCTGGAGGAGCACCTTGACCTCTGGGAAGGAGAGGGATGTTGGAGTGTGTGGTCTGTAAACACTTGAACAATTAGACTTAATGAGACCAGAGGGAGCATGGCAATGCCAAACCTGCCAGCCTCCATATACTTTGTCCCATGCTGTTCCTGGTGGGATCCTAAATGACTCCCTGCATCCTTTAAGCCATCCCAGCAAATTAGCAAACCCAAAGAGGATGGTGTAACCCTGGCTTGTAGTTGATCAGTTGGAATTTCAGGAGGCCCAAACTAATTATTTGTCTCTGGGTGGGGGCAGTCTTGCCCAGCCGAGCCCTATATCAGAACTATGAGCAGAAGGCCACTTTCTTTTCGGGACAGAGGGATATTTTTATTGGCAAAAATATATATGATGTACAAAGAAAACAATAGCACATATGAATAATTTTTTTAATATTTATTATTTATTATGTATACAATATTCTGTCTGCATGTATGCCTGCAGGC
>LOJH01000194.1:40600-70825 GCA_001685095.1 Ellobius talpinus | reverse complement strand
AGGGTTTCTCTAGCTTTGGAGCCTGTCCTGGAACTAGCTCTTGTAGACCAGGCTTTCCTCGAACTTAAAAAGATCCACCTGCCTCTGCCTCCCGACTGCTGGGGTTAAAGGCGTGCACCACCACCGCCTGGCAGTTTGAATATTTATGAGGATTTTTCGAAGTAAAAGCTGAAACTGAATAAGGGTGGAAGATAACAGTTTGCTTCTTTGTTACTGAATTCATATTTATGGTGATGAATGAGTAACATATTCAGTCTTTGTTTAAAATTGAAAAAGCAATTTTTTTGTTTGTTTTTTGAGACAGGGTTTTTCTGTAGCTTTGGGGCCTGTCCTGGAACTAGCTCTCGTAGACCAAGCTGGTCTTGAACTCAGAGGTCTGCCTGCCTCTGTCTCTGTCTCCTGCCTGGCTGGAGAAGCAATTTTAAAACCTACCTTAAAGCTGAGTCTGGTGGCATAGGCCTGTAGTAGTAATCCTAGCACTTAAGGAGGATTGCAAGTCTGAGGCCAGCATGGACTAACTATATAGTGAGCTCAAGGCCAACCTGGGCTACTTGTTCGAGGCTAGTTAGGATTATATAGCAAGACACTGTCAAAACATTAACTCATTAAGACCCTGTGCCTTCAAGTTTTAAAGTTCTATACTTTTGCTTTTTAGTGTTGAAATAAGAATCTGGAGGATATATACTGCCGTTTTAACAAGTAGCATCAGAGGATCCATATACTAGAGGAATTTTATTGTTCTCTCAGTTCTAGAGGATTGAACCAAGGGCTTTGTGTGCTAGCATTGCCCATCCACCTTTGAAGGGATTTTAATATAAAGTTCTTGAGCAGAGGTTGGGTTCTCTAAAGGGTGATATAAGACGGTTTTTCCTGTTTTTGAGCTTGTTCCCTATTTAGATGGTGGGAATGAATCATTCTATGCAGCATTTCCATCATGAAGTTGCGAAGAATAAATGTGAAACAAAGGAATGGGGCAACTAGGACTATTTAATAACTGCTCAGAACTAAAGTGTGCTCCAAAGCTGGCTTTTAAAGTCAATACATCCTTTCTTTGCTTATGTCATAGAAGTTTCGAATAGTCCTGCTTCTGTTCTTGAACATTTGCTGCTTGGGTAGGTCTTTTGCTCAAGATCCTGTGTTACTGCAGCATCTCTTCACTACAGTCTTTATGACTGGGCTTTCCCCCATTCCATGCTTCCCAATAGTGAGTGGGTTCAGGTTGGAAGCATGAAGCACTCTTTTGGAGAGTAATTGGCAGTTGTCTTCCGACATTTAATTTTCTAGAAATAATGTCCTTGTTTTATAATCTGGTTGTGCATACTTTGTTCCATCTGAATTTTTATATTTCAAGATTGAAATTGCACATGGCAAATGTGTTTTTCATTTCCTTGAACATGTTCACTCATCACTGAAGGAGAAGTTTTTGTGCTGGATGATGGTGGAGAAGTTGACCTTGACTTGGGAAATTATGAGCGGTTCCTGGATATCCGCCTTACCAAGGACAATAATCTGACCACGGGGAAGATATACCAGTATGTCATTAACAAAGAGCGCAAAGGAGATTACTTGGGGAAAACTGTCCAAGGTAAGACTGGATTTACCTTTAAGAAAGAAACTATTAGCCAATTTAATTTCTTTTGAGTATAAAAATTTATTTTTATGTGATTTTAGTATTTTGCCAAGGTATTATTAACAAAATATCCTTTCGGTTGGAAATTGAGAATTGTATGGCTGTTCCCTCAGAAAATACTTGGAGAAAGCTGCTATTGGCTCTAGTAATGGTATAGGTGTTGTCAGTCACATGGCGATATGGTTGGATTCCGGAGAGCTGCTGCTTTTACATGCTAAGCAGTGAATGAAGCTTAACTGAGGTATTATGCCTGGTGGCTTGTGTAAGTGATGGGGAAATGAACTTCCCTTGCTTATGTTGGGAAAACATGCATGTGACACAGGCTTTTCATTTGATGGAAATCTGAGAAGTGGGCTCCTGGGCCCTCTTGAGTTTTCACCAGCTCAGCTGACATCTGTTGGCGGTTCTGGGATTTTCTGTAAGTAGTCATTTAGGAAAAGTGCTCCCTGCTTTGAAACGGTGGCATTGGGCCTCCATTGGTCTAGTGGGATGACAGTATGTGAGTTTGGGCCATTGCTTTCCTCTGAGTAGAAGAGCAGATTTGCATTTGATTTACCTTTGCTACACTGAGAACCAAGGTTCAGCCTGACTCTGGCCTGGGGCTGCCCTGGCCAGAGTCTGGTCCAATCATTTCATAATTTGGGGCTTAGCTCTGTTACATAACTAGCTCTATGAACACAGGAAAGAAAATTCTGTACCCTTTTGAGATGTTTCCTTTTGTATAAAATGGAGGTGGTAAAGGCTTCTGCTTTTTGAGTTGATAAAGAATTAAAAGACATCAGGATGCTGCTCCACCTTCCTGGCACATAGAGAGGGTCTGTTGTGAATTAAGGTCATGTTGGTTGTGCAGTTTGTTCTGGTGTACTTGTTCCTTTATTTGTCACCATGAAATGTGACTCACTAAGGGTCAGACCATTAGTGGTACACAGGTACACAGGCCCCAGACTACAGGGATCTGTGGGAAGCTGCTGTGGTTGAGACATTACAGTCTGGGACAGCAGCGCTGTCACCCAGTGGATGTTATGTGAGGCTTTCACAGATTACTAAGGAGTTTAAATGTGGAGTAATGAATTCTGATTAGTGTTTGTAGATCACTTGGCTGCTCTGTGTGACGTAGGTAATGGATATCTATGCAAGAGCACTGTTTCTTAACCCCAGATCATTCCAGTCACCTGGGAATTGCATTCTTGACTCCAACAACTGTGATTCTAAAAAGTGTCCCACAGTAGCTGGTTATTACTGAATCCTGGATGTTCTGCTATCTTATAAGATATTCTCAGAAGTAGAGGTCGTAATTACTTCTACTTGAAGACTCCAAGCTTAAAGATAAACAGATAATTGACTCTGAGCATAGCTGGTGAGTTGTGAACTGAGATTTGACCCTAGGTGCCGTACCTTTCACAGCTTTGCTGTGTTGTTATGTCTCTTGCAGTGGATTGCCTACCCTTTGGTTAAACTGGAAACATGGCACAGGGTTCTGGTAGTAAGTTTGCTCCTGGAAAAACGCTCAGGTGTGATGCACCCACTGCAGCTTCAGCTGAGAGCGGTAGGGGTGGTCACAGGTTTTGTGTCCTTGTGTGGCTGGAAGAGTAGACTGCACATGGCATGTGTTTGGAGCTGCTTAGGGAGCCACTTTTGGCTTCATTCTTTTTACATGGCTTCCAGCAACAGTCTAGAAGTCTGGAAAGGAGGCCTAGGGAAGTGTGAACCCAAAGATTTATTGAGTCATTTAAAGGCACTTCAAAAATATTATGATCCTATTGCTTGTTTAGGAGGAACTTTCCTAAGTACACCAATACCCCATTGCTTGTATATCTAGGCAAGAAAGTGTATCAGTTTGTCTTAACAGTCAATGAATTTGCCTTCATAAATGCTGATTGATAGGCAAGCATAAGTTACAGGTTTCTTTTCTTTTCTTAGTTGTCCCTCACATCACAGATGCAGTCCAGGAGTGGGTGATGAGACAGGCATTAATACCTGTAGATGAAGATGGCTTGGAACCTCAAGTGTGTGTTATTGAGGTTTGTATGATTCTTGCCTGTGTGAACTAGTTCAGTTATTCCTCTCCTTAGCCATCAATAGGACCATGCCCAGTGAAAACCCAGCCTTCCATTTCTGTGCATGCAGTGTGCAGCAGCAGATAGAATGGTGCACAGGGGAGACAATATTTTCCCTAACAATGCTCACTTTTAGTGTGTGTGTTGGACAGTCTAACACATACTCAGAGTGATAGGATACATTTTTGTCCCTTGATATTAGTAGCTCTTTGCTTGCCTCTGCTTGCTAGCTTCCTTTGCTTTGTTTCTATACTGTCTGTTCATCCCAGCTCAGGAAGTCCCAGCAGTTTTGTTATAACTGGTGGTTTTTAGTAGAAAGGTTGTACTTAACTAAGGAGACTCATCTAGGTTTCATTCATTCATTCTCTGTGGTTCTCAAGTGAATCAACAGTGCCTAAGAATTATAGTCTAATTTCTGGTTCTCTCCCTCCCTCCCTCCCTTTCTCCTCCTTTTTTTTTGAGACAGGGTTTCTCTGTGTAGCCCTGGCTGTCCTTGGAACTCGCGCTGTAGATCAGGCTAGCCTCGAACTCACAGAGATTGGTTTGCTTCTGCCCCCCCCAAGTGCTGGTATTAAAGGTGTGTGTCACCACTACCTGATTCCAGGTACCTTTCAAGCCCAGTCATTTTCTTAAAATGCTGTGATGATATCTGCAATATTTTTAGGGAAATCAGGAGTCCCTAATAGTATCAACTTTGAGCACAAAGCAGTGTCTGAAGACTGACATTCTGTAAGGCTAGGAGTTTGCAGTTACACTGCAATCTGGGCACTGAATGGTAGAAATTCAATGTTAACCTCTGAGATGGTATTTCCTTTCAGCTTGGTGGCACAGTGGGAGACATTGAAAGCATGCCCTTCATTGAGGCCTTCCGCCAGTTCCAGTTCAAGGTCAAGAAGGAGAACTTTTGTAATATCCACGTCAGTCTGGTTCCTCAGGTAAGGTATACATACAGTTTGGTTCTAAGCTTTCAACATTGGAGGTACAAGAAAAAGAAAATAAAGAACTTCTGTGAGTTTATTACAATCACATGCTTTATTTATTTGATGTATGTAGCTGAGTCTTCTTGCTAGTCCGTGTTCTGAAAGATTAAATGGAAAAGGTTTGAAAAATGAATCAGGATTCATTGTAATAAAGGTGGTAGATTGAACATGTATGCTTGTCTTTGCTATCTGTCAAAATCAGAGTGAAGTAATTTTTTTAAGACAAATTCAGAAAAGAGCATGGAGATGAGTTGGCAGTAATAAAAGTAAGGAATTTACAAAGCACACTGACACATAAAAACTGACTGAGCAACCTTGGGTGTGCACCTGCAGCAGGGGCCGCTGAGAAGCCATCCTTTTTGCTCTGTGGCCCCTCCAGAGGCTCATGATAGGCAGTGTCAGGCTCTTTTGGGAGTAGGAATAGTGCTCACTGCAAAGACTGCTCATACCTGTTTGCTTTTGTGCCCAGTCAGGCATCTGTGTCTCTTTCTTTCTATAAGATAGCCCTGGGGAGAGTGTCTGACAAGCAGACACTGGATAGTTGAGAGCAGTGATGCTGAACCATAAACATGCTGTGTTGCCGAGATGCTTACTGTCTTCTACCTGTTGGTTTTCAGAGTCTTCAGAGCCAGGCTGGGCCCCTCCACATGGGAAGTCTGAGACTTCTGTTATGTGTGACTAGCCTAGGAGAAGACACTGCTCCTAAGGCTCCCCAGTCACCAGCCTGTCTTTTATAGGGAACTTCTAGTTTGCTTTTAGATAGGAGTCAGCAGCCAGTAACTGCATGTGTTCAGCAGGAACTGGATGCCATATGACAGGAACATGAGACAGGCAAGAATTGAAGCTAAGAATTAGATAAAACAGAGATGACAGTAAGAAGGAGGGAAGCTGAAGAAAAACCCAAAAGTAGGACAGAGACAGAAAATAGAGAGGAGGTAAGAAAGTTAGAGGATTGGTCCAGATCTGTTATATATAGCAGGGCATCCTGTAAAGAAATAAGGGAATTGGAGGACCAAGAAGGCTGAGTCTGATGAAGCAGGACTTGGCCGATACACTCCTCCTAGACAAACGGGTGGAGAAAGCAGCCCTCATTGGAGAAGACCACAGGGTTGACTGTATGACCCAACATTTTCCAGCACTATCTTTGCTATTTTTAAATTAAATATCAATTGAAGAGAGGGAAAAAAAAAGAAATGAAGAGGGAAATGTAGTCTGAATCACAGGTTGTATTTGGAGGCCAAGGCTATTGATTGGCTATTTTTTTTTTAGGTTTATTTACTTACTATATAGAATGTGCTCTGTCTACATGTTTGCTTACATGCCAGAAGAGGACATCGGATCTCATTACAAATGGTTATGAGCCACTATGTGGTTCCTGGGAATTGAACTCAAGACCTGGAAGAGCAGTTAGTGCTCTTAACCTTTGAGCCATTTCTCTAGCCCCTGATTGGCTATTTTTTAAAAAAGGCTTGTTTTATGGAAATAGATTTATATTCCTTGGTTGATGTGTCATCTGTGACTGCTTTTATACTGAAACAACAAAGTTGAGTCTGTATGACAAACTATGGTCCACAAAGCTCAAAATAATAACAGTAATAATAATAATAATGGGCTTTGAGATGGATAATATGCCATGATGTAGCTCAGAGAGGCCCGGGCTCACTGTTATCTAGACTGTTGACCTTGAACAGCCGCTAAGCTTTAAGCAAGCTAAGCTTTCAAGTAATGGGCATGAGCCATGACGTAAGACTAGACCCTAAAGTAGTCATTATCTGGCTCTTTACAGAGTTCACTGGCCTGATCTGAGCAAGAAAACTTTTTAAGACACAGTTTCTAGATTGGAAGAGCCCATTGCGTGCTTACTGTATTGATTCTAAAATGGTCAGCACTAAGGTTCATAGTGATGAGTGTAGCTATAAATATTCCCCGCCCGCTGGGCCCCCTGGACCAGGTCTTCTCTGTCTGCCTGTTCTTGAAGCTGCTTGTAAAATAACCTCTCTGGCTAGGTTGTGGCGGCACACGCCTTTTTCCCAGCACTCGGGAGGCAGAGGCAGACGGATCTCTCTGAGTTTGAGACCAACCTGGTCTATAAGAGCTAGTTCCAGAACAGGCTCCAAAGCTACAGAGAAACCCTGTCTCGAATAAAACCAAAAAACAAAATAAAAACAAACAAAAACCTCTCTGAGGCTTAATATTCATTGCATACTCTTTGGCCTATTAGTTCAGGATCTTTATTAACTAATTATATCTTAAATTAACTCATTTTTGTTATTTTATATTTTATTATGAGGCTTGTGGTTTGTTTTTTAGGTGGCTACATGGTGTCTGCCTGCCTCTACCTTCTTTCTCCCTGCATTCAGTTTAGTTTTCTCGCCTAGCTATATTCTGCCTTGCCATAGGCCAAAGCAGCTTCTTTATTAACGAATAGTAATAGAACATATTCACAACATACAGAGGGAATCCCTTATCAGTGAGAGTATAGAATAATGAAGTAGAACACCTCAAAGGCCCTACGGAAAAAAATTAAGTCAGTATGACCAAATTGCATTAAACATTCTTGAGGCAATGTTTCTTCTCAACCTGCCTAATGGCTGTAGCCCTTTAATGCAGTTTCTTAGGTTGACCTAAGGTGGTGACCTCCAACTATAAAATTATTTTCGTTTACTTCATAACTGATTTTGCTGTTGTTACGATTTGTAATAGAAATAGCTGTTTTCCAGTGGCCTGAGGTGACTGTTGTGAAAAAGTCATGATTCCACCAAGGGGTCACAGTCCACAAGTTAAGGGACCATCATTCTAAGGGAAGGTTCTTTCCAACTGAGAACTCTAAACATAGCAGATGTCTTAAGTGTGGGAAGAGAATAAAGATACTTTATTATTGACAAAGTATGGCACGTGGCTTACCTGAATACTTTATATACTCAAGAGTGTACACAGCTGAAATGGCATCATGGGTCAGGAGGGAGAGAGCTCAGTAGAGCATGCCTTAGACAAGCTGAGCTGTAGCAGGAGGGCAAGGCAGTAGACTAGGAGTTGACATGGACTGGGGGCTGTCTTTAGTGTCGGCCAAGCCCTGGTTCAGTTCTGCCCCAAATACAGATATGGAAAAACCCATTATTTGTAGGATTTGGAGAGTAGCAGGGCAAGACCGTGCAATACTGTCTGTCAAGCCCATAGAACCATTTGACCCTAAAGTATATGCATGTGTAACTTCAATAAAAATCAAGGCTGAATTGTACAATCAAATTTCCAATCAGAGGTTTAGAGAAAAGTCATGCTTGGAAAGCTGTCAGAGAAATGAACCACTTGTTTTTTTCTTTTGTAAAACAGCCAAGTTCAACAGGGGAACAGAAGACAAAACCCACCCAAAACAGTGTTCGGGAGCTTAGAGGACTTGGGCTTTCTCCAGACTTGGTAAGGTTTCCTTCAGTGCCTGCTTTTGGTGTTTAATTAGACCACATCTAATTAAAATCTGGCCTCTTGCTGAGAGGCAGGTGGATCTCTGTGAGTTCAAGGTCAGCCTGGTCTACAGAGTGAGTTCCAGAACAGGCTCCAAAGCTACAGAGAAACCCTGTCTTGCACCCCCCCCAAAAAAAAATCTGGCCTCTGGTGGGATGGATGTTTGTCAGCAGATGTCTAATGGTGGAGAAAACAGGGCTTTGACTGGGATTGAAGTCTGGTTTTCTTGCAGGCACATAGGAAGGCTTATACATCTTCTTGTGTCTTGCTTCTCGCACGCAGTCCTTCACTCCTCCTAAGAACATTGAGGAGGAGGAGAACCAGTTAGCTCTTGTAGTTCACTCTTTCCCCCTTGCTGTCTCTCATGCTCTGCTTGGGATGTAGGAGTTTTGGTTTTGAAAACTAGATAGTGGTGTGTTTATGGATCATGTGCAGTGTGCTTGGAGCTGACATTTTGGTCCATCTCAGAGCATTATCTCTATTTTAATTCCAGTTGCGGAAAGCCCTACTTAGACCCTTCTGCTCCAAGTTCCTTGTTTTCTTAATTACTAGGTGGTGTGCAGATGCTCAAATCCTCTTGACACATCTGTGAAAGAGAAAATATCTATGTTCTGCCATGTGGAACCTGAACAAGTAAGTACTTTTCACCTCTGGAAATGACTTTATTTCTCCTTACCTTGGGGTAAAGGCATCTGGGGCTGGAGTCACGTTCCTTGTGTGACTCTTAAGCCCTTCGGGTTCTGCTTCACGCTCAACCCATGGAGCACAGGATGATTTTCATTTTTTCACAGTGATCCTTTATTGTGTACTTTATTTCAGATACTTCTGTCTTCATAAGTGAAGAAGGGGGAGATTTCCTTTCTTTGGCAGAATTGACTGTCATAAGAACTATTCTCTGGGCATGTCAGTGCACTGTTTTAATCCCAATATTTAGGAGGCTGAAGCAGGTATCTCTGAGTTTGAGGCCAGCCTAGTCTACATGGCTAGTTCTAGGACGCCAGGACTTCTTGTTTCAAAAGAACAAAAACAAAAAAAAAATAAAAGCTGTGAAAACTCTTTACTGTTACTCACTGAGGAGTAGTCCACATTTATTGCAGATTTGAATTGCAGGTCTTCTGCCTATTTTAAACATTGGATTATTTATATCAAGTTGTAAGAAGTTAATCTGAATGTAGTCTTTTGTCAGGTGTGTGATGTGCAGTGTTTTTTCAGCCTGTGGCTTGCTTTTTATGCTCTTAGTGGAGCATAGAAACTTATAAATGTTCAGTGTTTTCTTTTGTGAGTTGTGCTGCTTTCTCTGCTTAATGATGGTCATGAAAATTTTCCTCAATTTTCTCAAGTTTTATATCATACCAGACCCATTTTGAGTCAGCGTTTGTGTACAGTGTGAGGTAAGTAGTGACAGATTATCTTTTTGTGTATGAATATTCAGGTATCCAGCCCTACTTGTTAAAATCAATTTTTGTATTGTATGTAAGATTTGCTCCATAAACTTTAGATTTATGTATAACTTCATTTTTGTTACTGTAGTGAATGATATTTTTAAAAAACTTTTCTTGATTAGGAATGGCCCACATGTGGAGCACCCTGGTGGTTTCTTTTGATTTATAGTCTAGCATCCTACTAAAATTCTGTTAAGTCTTGTTTTTTATGGGCACATACAGTCAATCATGATGCATGCATGTAGTTCCAGTTGCTTTTATTTTTCAGATCACATTGTGTTTCTTGTTTGACTTTAATGGGTGACATCTCCAGGATCTCTGACTAGTGACGGGAGCTATCCTCTCTCTCTCTCTCTCTCTCTCTCTCTCTCTCTTAAATTTTATTTATTTTTGTTTGTTTTTGGTATGAATACTCCATCTACATGTATCTCTACATGCCAGAAGAGGACATCAGGGCATCAGAGCCAATTAGATGGTTGTGAGCCACCATGTGGTTGCTGGGAATTGAACTCAGGACCTCTGGAAGTGCAGTGTTCTTAACCACTGAACCAGCTCACCAGCCCTAAGCCATCTTCTCTTATTCTTTTTAACAGAAAGCAGGAGTTTTGTTAGACTATGGGTATTTTATATTTTCAGAATTTACCTAGTATTCTTAATTTATCTCAATTTATTTTGAACAGGTTCTGAATTTTTATTGCCTGTATCCACAGAGATCCCACTTCTCTCCTTTTTAATGTGTTCATGTGGCATGTTCCAGTGTTATTCTTTTTGCCACATACTCATTGTATAGAAGGATCAGTTTCTTTATAACATTTCCATAGTATATTGTGAATTTTGAATTTACTTACTATTTATTTTTGGTTTTTTGAGGCAGGATTTCTCTGTTGCAGTCCTGGTTGTCCTGGAACTTGCTTTGTAGACCATGCTGGCCTTGAACTCAGAGATTTCTGCCTGCCTCTGCCTTCAGAGTGTTGGGATTAAAGGTGTGTGCCACCACTGCCTGTCTTGACTTTGTGGCCCCCTCTTAACTTTTCTTATTTCCCACCTCCTTCTGGTTACCTACTGTGTGAACCCCCTTCTACTTTCATGTCCTGTATTTGTTTTTAAAAATCTAGATTCCTTATGGGAGAGAAACCAAGTTCCACTTTAAAATGGCCCAGTGCAGTAGATTTCAAATTTGACTGCACACTGGGATAAGGTGGGAGCCTGCCACTTCCAGAGAGTTGGACCTGAGTGATCGTGCAATATAGCATAGACTTAGAAATTCTTACAAACTCCCTCAGAGATTCTTCTGTATAGCTGAGTTTGAGAATCGCCGATTCTATTATATATGGGCATATTTTTGTTGTTATTTTGAGATAACCTAAGGTGGCATCTAACTTATGTTTCCTTGCCTTAGCCTTCTGAGTGCAAGAATTACAGGTGTGCACCACCACATCTGGCTCTTTTCAAAGGATTTTTGCATCCATGTTCATAATAGTCTCCATTCACTTATTTTCTATTCTTGAATCAGTTGCAAGTTTATCTTTCTAGAAAAATCACTTTTTTTGTTCCAAATTAAAGTTTTCCTCCGTTACGATCATGTAGGTGTAACCCTAGTAAATTAGTTGTTTTTATTAAAACCCCGCCCCCCTTTTTTAAAACAGGTGATCTGTGTTCATGATGTTTCATCCATCTACCGGGTACCCTTGTTGTTAGAAGAGCAAGGGGTCGTAGACTATTTTCTTCGGAGACTTGACCTTCCTGTTGAGAGACAGTCACGAAAGATGCTGATTAAATGGAAAGAGATGGCAGACAGGTTTGTCATAAGCAGTTGGCATGCATATCTCAGTCTTTAGTAGGGCTCCACCACGCTGTCATAATGGGTAGAAAAGGTGCTCATAGAAAGATGTTCAGAAGGCTAACAAAGGATTTTATACCCAGCATGTGGTCACAACACAGAGGAAGATCTAGGTAGTCTAGGCCTGTTCCGAGGACTTCAGGCAGTGAGTTCAGATCACTACATTGTGCTGTACTATCTCATTAGCTCACCAGCACCAACAGCAGCCTGGTGGCAGAGGGGTACATGTATTCCCAGAGCCTACAGGAATGCTGGGAATTGGCGGCAGCACTCTTAATACCTAAGCTGTGTTTGGGAACATGCCATACTCTCAGCTAGAAAATGCTGAGCAGGGATGAACTGCTGCCACCTTGTCCTTAAGCTCCAAGGTTGTCTCATTTCTGAGATACTAACTCATGGCCTAGAGCAGGGTGAGTCAAACTGACAGTGTAAGCACACATAGATGGAGTGGAGTGCTCATTGTCTTGTCTGTGATAACTGCTTTCACTTGGACAGTTTTTTGTTTTTTGACCATTTATGTGGATATCTTTTCTAAGTCCATTTGCATGTAGCTCTAAAAATAGCCGTAGTTTTTTTATAAAACTTTATTATGTATACAATATTCTGTCTGTATGCCTGCAGGCCAGAGGAGGGCACCNCCATGTGGTTGCTGGGAATTGAACTCAGGACCTTTGGAAGAGCAGGCATCTCTCCAGCCCCTAGCCTGTAGTTTTTTAATGGCCTTTTTTCATAAAACTTGAAACATTGTTAGTCTTTTAATTGTCTTAGGGTCTCTATTGTTGTGAAGAGACATGACCACAGCAACTCTTATAAAGGAATCATTTAATTGGGGCTGGCCTACAGTTCAGAGGTTTAGTTTATTGTCAGCATGGTGGGAAGCATGGTGGCTTGCAGGACATGGGTACTAGAAAGTTCTACATCTGGATCCGAAGGCAGCAGGAAGAGACTGAGACACTGAGCCTGATTTGAACATCTGAAACCTCAAAGCCTACCCTTAGTGACACACTTCCTCTAACAATGCATGCCACACCTACTCCAACAATGCCATCTCTCCTAATAGTGTCATTCCCTGTAAGTGTGTGGGGACCATTTTCTTTCAAACCACCACATTTAATTATGTTTTAAAATGGAAATTTTTGATGATTATGGACAGACATCCTTTGTGACTATACCATAATTTATTTGACTTATCATGTTAACTCTCATGAATTGTTTTAGTTTTTTGCCCTTTGGGGTTGATTTTTTTATTTTTAATGACATTTATTTTGGTTGTTTGTGTGCTTGAGCATTTGCATGCCACAGTGTATATGTGGAGATCAAAGGACAACTTGTAGGGCTCTGATTTTTCTTTCCACCGAGTTCTGGGATGGATTTCAGATCATTGGGCTTGTGTGGCAAGCCCACTGAGTCATCTCATTTACTCCAATCCTATTCTCTTCTGAGACTGCCCTTTTGATATAAGGGTTCTTTTTGTTCTGTGCACAGTACTGAGGTGATACTCTGTCGTCTTCCCGGGCATGTTTCCTCCTTGCAGAAGTAATTTCAGTCTCATAATGGTGTGGATGTTGCAAGTAACTGTCTTGACCCTTATTTGCTAGATATGATCGCTTGCTGGAGACCTGCTCTATTGCTCTTGTGGGCAAATATACCAAATTCTCAGACTCGTATGCCTCTGTCATTAAAGCTTTAGAACATTCTGCATTGGCTATTAACCACAAGTTGGAGATCAAGGTAAGGAAGGGTGGGGTAGGTACAACTAAGGAGTAAATGGAAACAGCTTGTGTGTGTGTGTTTTACACATTAAAAAATTTGTTGGGTGCAGGTATATGTGGGTACATGTGTGTATGTGCCATGGCACACATGTAGAGTTCAGAAAATAATTAATAGAAGTCAGTTTTTTTCTTCCATAATGTGGGTCCTAGGGATTAAACTAGGTTGTCAAACTTGACAACAAATGCCTTTACCCACTGAGTCATCTTGAAGACTCAAGCCTTGTGATCTTGTAGATACTCCATACCTACCTGCTTTATGGTTTTTGTACCTCTGCATTTATTTTTAGGGATAAGAAAGATTCATGTTGGTTTTTGGCTCCAAGGAGACACCAGAGTATTTCTCAGGAATAACGAAGGGGCCTTAGTGCATGGATCTGAGTGTCAGTCCCTATGGAATGGGAGGGCTTGGTGGACATAGGTATAGTGCACAGCTGATGGTGCCACCAAAGACTTTCCCAGTAGCTGCTCTGGTGAAGTGTCAGTACGTGCTCCCATCAACTGTCATGATTAAAGGCACAGGCTACAGAGCAGGTGGCCAGTCCTGGAGTGCTGGATCTGCTGCCCAAGTACTCTAAGCTTGGATGTCTTAACCTTCTGCCTGGGTTTCTTTTAAAAGGGGATTGTGATAGTGGTTTCTCCTGTGGCTAAGAACTAAATGGTTTACTTGGAAGTGCTATATAGTAACTGCTGGATATCGTCGCTTCCTTTGGAAGTTGACTGGTCCATTTAGAGCTCTTGTTCCTGTTGTGCTGGCTGGAGCTTTACAGGAGATGGAGAAGTGAGAGCTTGGAGCCCAGTGGCCCATGAAGACAGGTTCCCACAGAATGGTAACATAGACCTGGATGACCTCATTTTACTAGCTGGACTGTTTTTTGCTAGTTCTTTACAACACTGATTAATTTTATCTATTTGAAATTAGTTTGTGGCCACCTTGTGTTCAATGATGGAGGCTGAGAGAAGAATAAAGAATTAAAAGCCCCAGTTTTTTTTTTTTTAGGAACACTGAGGCTCTCAGACATAGAACACCTAGGAAAGAGGATCACTTGCCTTGGTAGATATATGAGAGAGGAAGGCCCTAAGGACGTTGAGAGGGCTTGGGAAGGCAGAGGGAAGGAAGGGTGCCTGATATTCAGGAAGCATTTTCTCAACTGAGGCTCCTTCTTCTGTGATGACTCTAGCTTGTGTCAACTTGTCATAAAACCAGCCAGTACAGGGTACTATTCCTAAAATGTTTATATCTTATTTTTTATAAGTCATTCAGGTGGGAGAAAAATGGAAAAACTAGCTAGCAAATAAACCAAAACAGGGATGGCCTGTGGAGAGTGTCATTTGAACAAAGGACAGAGCCTTTTCCGGTGACTTACTTGCAAGATCTAAATACTCAAGTGGGGTGGGTAGAATTAGACTTGAAGGTTAAATAATCTTAAGGGGGACCCTTAATTAAAATGTTTAATTTTATTAAATACTAAATTATTTAATTATGTTCACTTTAAACTGAAATTAAGGGAGATGGAACATTGATAATGCTATTTGAAAGTTGAAAGGTATGGTTGGATTCATAAGCTTCTGATTTCTCTCTGCCTGGTGCCCCAGTACATTGATTCCACAGATCTGGAGCCCAGCACCCTGCAGGAGGACCCTGTGCGTTACCATGAGGCATGGCAGAAGCTCTGCAGTGCTCAGTAAGTAGCCTTCTCTGCCAATCAACATAGACCTGTGCTTCCAGTGCTGAGGGAGGTCTTTTGCCCGTTAAACTGTCTTTTAATGATTAGACAGCCTAGTAAATGGAATTTGTAAAAAAAAAAAAAAAAGTGCGACGTTATAATTGGATCTAAAGAAATATACTCTCATTTTACTGATTCTTCATGGGGCTTAAATATTGTTTTCATCTGGATCATTTGATGAGTAGCCATCAGTTGAGTCTCATAAATTGTTTTTGATAGCTGCTGCTATTACTAATGCAGGGCCATGTGCTAAGAAGCAATGCTCTGTCACTAAACCACATCCCCAGGTCCTCTTAAGAGAAGGTTTTTCTGCTTAGCCCTGACGTCCTAGAACTCTAGTCTGGCCTTGAACTCAGAGATCTGCCTGCCTCTGCCTCCCAATCATTGGTATTGAAGGCATGTTCTACTATGCCCAGTTAGATTTTTCTTAAAATATAAAAACTAGAAGGAAGTTTGAATGCACTAGAGCAGTCAGTGTTATGAGGCTCTGAACTACTGCTGATTTGCTTGGTCAGTGTGGTGCATTGCTGAGGAGGAAAGGCCCCTCATGGAAACTGAGAGGAGCACTGGAATCTGGAGGAAACATGCACTGACTGCACTTTGAACATACCTATAGTCTGGTACTTAGGAGGCTGAGGCAGGAGGATTGTGAGTTTGGAGCCAGTCTAGGCTATACTGAAAGACCTGTCTCAGAAAAGAAATATGAATGATGAATTAGAGTCAAGGACAGTAGCAGCAGCATCCTGATAGCCCATATTTCTGTTTGCACTAAGTTCATTGTGTTCACATTCACAGAATGTGTATCCACAGTCTTCCAGTTATAGTCTCAGACCCTGTGGGCTTAGATATATGGGAAGTTAGTTCATGGCTCAGTGTTTTGGCAGTGGCTTCTTTGGTATGATTGAGGGCTGGATTAGTGGAAAAGGGAAGTTGCTTTGTGTTCTTTTCTCTGCAGTGGAGTGTTGGTTCCAGGAGGATTTGGTGTTCGGGGAACAGAAGGGAAAATTCAAGCAATTGCCTGGGCTCGGAAACAGAAGAAGCCTTTTTTGGGTAAGGAGCCCTGCTGTGCCCTCTTCATTCTGGAGAGAGGAAGAATGAGGAAGTTGCCAGTGAAGCAAGACATGCACACTTTTTTTTTTCTAAAGAGGAGAGGAATTTTCTGGGGGAAATTCAATTATATTTACTTATGTGTATGTGTGTAGGAGCATGTCATGGCATATGGCATACATGTAGAAGGCAGAGAACAACTTGCCATGGTTCTCTCCTTCCACTATTTTGTCCCAGGAATTGAGCTTAGGTTATCAGGCTTAGGTTAGCACTTTTAGCTACTGAGCCATCTCATTGGCCCTCAGATTCGTAGTATGGAAAGTTTTTGAGCTACATGTAAATGACAAGGAATTTTGAGAAAGTGGACTGAGATAGGAAATGTTGTTTGCAGTGCATATAAGGCTGGGTTTTGTGTCATCCACACTTGGCAAAACAGCCAGTAACTGGGCCAAGTGATTTCTGGATGCTTCCTGTTGCTGCACAGTTAAGTGGTTTTCAACCTGACCAACCTGGAAATGAGCACGTAGTGAGAAAGGATTGGGAGCATGGATTTTAAGGTGCCGAGTGTAGTTTCGTTTCTTTAACTGAGTAGCTTTGCAGAACCATGAATCTTCATGTGTATATAGTTCCTGGTTTAATTCAGCAGGTAAAGCTTTTGGGTGTGTCTGACATGATGTTAAGCATATGATTTCCACTCAAGACACAGAAAGACACTGACAGGCTGGGGGAATGGAGGAGTTGCCCTCTCAGTGGAGATTGACATTATTTTTCCTTCTCTTGGAAGGTGTGTGCTTAGGAATGCAGCTAGCAGTGGTAGAATTTTCAAGAAATGTGCTGGGATGGCAAGGTAAGTGTCTTGTTTATCAAGTGTTTCATTCCTGGCCTGAAAGCCATTGTGTGCTGGTGGTTGAGAGCTGTGAGTATGATGCCTGTTTTCTCAGCAAGTCTCAGTGTTCAGAGAAGGCACCTTATTCATAGTGGTGCAAGAATCCCTCTACATATGCATGAAGGAGCGCCTGAGCGAACAGGTCTTTGGCTATTGCCCTGCGTTTTTTGTCTCAAGATTCTCACTTTGAACACAGTGACCACCACCCAGATGGTGTCCAGCAAGAAGCCACTGATGTGCAGAAGAATTGTGTAGTTATAGACTTGGGCGTTCCAGGACAGGCAGGACTACCCAGAGAAACCAGGTCTTGAAAAAATAACAACAAAAGTAGGTGAAACACTATAAACAAATAGTCCCTATCAGTTCCTGTTAGAAAGTGTAAGATCTACTTATAACTGGATGACTATGAGAGACTAGACTTCTCACAGCTCTGGCTTTTGAGCTTGCTACAAAATTAAGCAGCATGTAGGTATCAAAAAGCTGTAGTGTAAGAAGATCTGGCCAGCTGGCTTGTGGCCAAGGCTGGGTTCCACCTCACAACCCTGGGGACCATGGCTCAGTAGGATAAGCAGCTTGTCCTTTATTTCTGGTGTCTGAGTCTTCAAAAGGACTGTCTGCCCATCATCCAGAGCAGGCATCTAGGATTCTTGGATGATTTCACACTCAAGCTCAAGCTCCTGCCTCCCCATGTGGCCTGATGATATGCTTAGCCTGGTTTGGGCCCAGGCAGGAAACAGTACCTTACATTCACAAAGAAAGGAACCAACACACAGTGCTAGGGATTTGATCCTTTGCCTTTTTGCCTAGTGTAACCTATAGAAAGGTTGTTTATGTTGAAATCAGTTAACTTCCCACCTTTTTCAGAGACTGAGACAGTGAGTTTCATGATGACCTGGACTGTACAACAAGACCCTGTCTCAAATTAAAAGTGAGAAAGAGCTGGACATTTGCAAGGCCCTGGATTCAGTCCCAGTGCTGCAAAGAAAAGTAACAGCTCAGCTAATTCCTAACTTAACTGAGGATGACAGCATATTAGATGCTGAGGACGGAAGGCAGAGGGAACAATTCTTACTCATCTTAGAGAATCTATAACAAAATGAAAAATTAATGTAAGAACTGTTATCAGAGAAACAATCTAAGATGATTTTTATCTACCTTGCAGTTTGACTTCCCAGAAAGATAAAGATTTGATAGGGCGAGTTCACCTGTGTTTAGTTCTATTTTACTGTCCCCTGAAGGAATAAAACTATGTGGTTATATTTTAATTATTATAGCCAGGCAGTGGTGCGCACACCTTTAATCCCAGCACTCAAGAGGCAGAGGCAGGAATATCTGTGAGTTTGAGGCCAGCCAGATGCACAAGAGCAGCTAGTTCCTGGACTGCTAGGTCTGTTACACAGTGAAACCCTGTCTCGAAAACCAAAAACAGACAACAAAAAAATTTACTAGTTCTCTCTCTTCTTTTTTGGGGGACCTTGTTTTTTGCATTTTGAGACGGAGTCTCACTGTGTAGCTCTAGTTGGTCTTGAACTCTATGTAGATCAGGACTTTAACTCACAGTATCTACCTGCCTTTGTATCTTGAGTTCTAGAATTAAAGGCATGTGCCACCACATCTGGTTATTGGTGTTCCTTAATTTTGTAATAATTTATTTTTATTCTTTTACTTTGTGCATATGAATGTTTTGCATGCATGTAAGTGCATTCTACTTGCCTGGTGTCCATGGAGGTCAGATGGCACTGGATCCCCTGGAACTGAAATTATGGATGGTTGTCAATAGCTGTGTGGGCACTAGGAACTAAATCTAGTTCATCTGGAAGAGCAGTGAGTGCTCTAAATTATTTGGCCATTGACTTTAAACTGAAAGAGATCATGATTTGTTGCTTAGCATGAAACTATAACAGGTTTTGTTTATAGCTATTTTCATAACTCAAGTATTTTAACTTTTCAGATGCTAATTCTACAGAATTTGATCCTAAGACTAGCCATCCTGTGGTGAGTCAAGCATTTGCACCTCTCAGGGCTTAGAAAGGATGGAAGGACATCTGAAGCAGGGGATGGCAGACAGGCAGTGAGGTCACTGCGTCCCAAAAACCCTCAGATCTCATGATAAGGACTTTCTGAGTTTTCACTTAATTCCTCACCAGTCTTTTCAGGTAACCACAGGAAATCTGTAATAGACAGGTATGATCCCTGATAGCAAGGAGATGATAGCTCTCCTGTCCCCTCAGTTCCTGGTGGGAAGTGTGTGGGGGTGGAGGCTTGTTGATGGTAACTATTGTTCTCAGAGTTCCATATAGCAGTTCATGTTCTTTTGGGTGCCAATCCTGGAAGGAAGACAGGCTCAGGGTTGACAAGCTCGGGGTGGTGATTTCTTTAGTGGTAAGTGAGGCTTTTTCCAGACTGCAGTCCTGCTGCTGTTGATCACCTAGGCATGTGGCCTAGACAGCCTGTGATGGTACTAAGGTTCACTGGGGAGGAGCATTGTCTTTGTCTTTGAATCCCTAGCCCATGAGTGACAGGCATACTTAAGCATTTTCTTTTTCCGTATTCAGCAAATGCTGATCATTGGTTGTGTACAAGGGACTGTTTTGTCACTGAGAACACTGACAAGATGGACAAGTTTTTTATCTCAGTGACTTAGCATCTGTATATTAGGTGATCTGAAGTTGGAGTTTTGTTAATGTAAGAACAATGGGATGAGGGAGTGGAGCATAGGGAAGCCTGGAGGAATTTGTAAGGTGCTCAGGCATGCTGGGCCAAGAAGCAAGCCATTCCCAGCCCCCTTTGGGGTGCCACAGTCTCCCTGTTCATAGACTTGTTAGTGGCTGTTGGTCTTTTGTACCCTTCTTTCAGACCCAGAGGACAGCCGTGTCTGAATAGTTAGTCTTGTGGCCATATTACTGTGGTGCCACAGCACAGAGCCTTTGACCTCCCAAGGGGACAGCATCATGCGGCAGGCTGAAGCACTGAACTCCTTTCTGGGAGTGCTTCACTTGGGGAAGGAGGTCTGACTTTAACAGCAGCAGAGTGTGGTAGTCAGATTTGTTTTCTGAACATCTCTAGGTCATAGACATGCCAGAACATAATCCTGGGCAGATGGGTGGAACCATGAGGCTGGGCAAGAGGAGAACCCTGTTCCAGACCAAGAACTCAGTCATGAGTAAGTTGTTTCACATGAGTCTGGCTTTCGTCCTGGTCCATACAGGGCACATAGGCTAGGTGGTGCTGCAGCACCAAAGAGCCAGGCCAACCTTTTCTTGGCTTTGTTCCTGTTTTTGCAATTTTTTCTTCCTCCTTTTCATGCTTGTTTAGGATGTTCTGTGTTAGCTAGATGCTCTCTGGTAATACAGACAAGCCATTAGGTTAAAATCCATTGCAATCCATGGTTACTTTCTTATACTAGTAAATAAAACTATGCAGAATTTGGTGGTTAAAGAAAAAAAATCACAATTTCATATAGTTTAAATACATTTTATTCTAACAAATAATCATGGTTAAAAACTTAGGGGAATTGGAGGAGGAAAATATCGAAGAAAATTAGTAGACATTGCCTTGCCCAGTGGAAACATTGCTTTAACCATTCGTAGAGGCTCTCTATGTCTTGTGGAAGTTCCAGTGGCAGACTAGTTTGAGAATCACTTGTACCATTTTCCAGTTTTTCCAACTGTGCTGTTTTATGGATTGGGGGCCTCAGTAGGCAGTGAGCGAGTCAGTAAGCACCCCATTTTCTCACACTGCTTGTTTATCCACAGTTACCAGGTACCAACCAACTTTTCATTTCCCTTCCAGACACTCACTGTTCTGAGGGCCTGTCCTGTCCCTGTGGTTCCAGTGTCACAGTGCTTTGCGTTTAGCAGTGATTGTTCAAGGGACCTCATGAAAGTTTGTTCCTGTTGTGGTACTTAGTTTGGGCAGAGGAGTCAGCACCCCAGGAATTGTCTGAATTAGATATATCAAGAGTAGATGGCTAGCAGAATTTTGGTAGCCTGTTTTACTACCTACATGATGGAGTGAATTGGGAAGTTAGTAGTTTACATAGGTTGATTGTCATACAAATTGCCTGGTTTTCTGCAGGGAAACTCTATGGAGACACAGACTACTTGGAAGAGAGGCACCGCCACCGATTTGAGGTGAGGATGTGAGCCTGCTCCTTCTGTTACTCTGCAAAGAAGGGAATGGAGAGGCCAGCACAGTGAGTTTTCCTGCCCCACCAGGTGAATCCAGTCTTGAAGAAGTGCTTGGAAGAGCAAGGCTTGAAGTTTGTTGGCCAAGATGTTGAAGGCGAAAGGATGGAGATTTTGGAGTTGGAAGGTGACTGGGTAGTGATAACTCCTCGGTGTGTGGGAAAATAGAAAAATGTGTTTCCCAGGTGTGGTGGTGTCACACACTGCAGTTTCCAGCCCTTAAAGAGTTGAGGGAGGAGGATGAGTTCAGGTTAGCTGGGGCCAGAGCCAGACAGACCTTGTCTGAAGAAAAACGAGGAGGCAGCCGTGTCTGGGCAGCAGTTTCTGACACAGTTCTGGAGAGGGGAGGTGTATCCCTAAGCATGGCTTCCACGGCAACCATGTAGCCCTGGGCTCTCCCAGCGTGAAGAGCTGGACTTGGTGCTAAATACCTTTCAGATTTCATGTGAACTGTGGGGCTCAACCTAGGCAAGTCACAAGACTCAGGACTCTGGAGAGCAGGAGCCTCAGCCGTGAGGTATATGGTATTGAGGAAAGTGTCAGCTCCCTCCTGCTTTGGAATTCCTTTTGCCTTGAATTGATTTTCTTTCAAACACTCTTAGGGTTTATTTGTCTCATCTTTGTATGCACAGAATACTAATTTTTCCTTCTGAATTTGTGTTGCAGATCACCCATTCTTTGTTGGGGTGCAGTATCACCCTGAGTTCCTGTCCAGGCCTATCAAGCCCTCCCCACCCTACTTGGGCCTCCTTCTGGCCTCTGTTGGGAGGCTCCCACACTACCTGCAGAAAGGTTGCCGGCTCTCACCCAGGTAGAGATATTAATCACAGGCTCTACACAGGCTAAGAAAAAGCCATTTGGCAGGTCCTGGTCCTTGTGTAGGTGACCACACATTCTTTGCTATGCTCTGAAGGTTGAAGGTTCCCGTCCTTTCCCTGGGGTTTTGTTAGGCTTCCCCTGTCTTACTGGCCAGGCCTCATCTCTTGTGATTTCTGGTTCTGGTAATGCTGTTGAGCAGATCCTGTCCATGGCAGGTGGGTCACAACCAGGTGGGCTTATGCCCGATTACTTTTATCTGAAACCAGTTTCTCTCAGTAGGTGGCAACCATATCAGTATTGAAGTACTCAGGAGAAGGAAATCCCTCCACAACCTCACATGTGTGGACACACTATTGTATAACAGTGGTTACAGAGATGGGGAGGTAAATTGTTAGCCGGGAGATGAGTAAACCTGTATTCCACAGGGACACTTACAGTGACAGAAGCGGGAGCAGCTCCCCCGACTCTGAAATCACTGAACTGAAGTTTCCATCAATAAATCAGGACTGATCTGGTAAGTGACGTTTTTAATGTTTATTAAAAAAAGACGGTCTCTAAGAGCTCACTGGCCAGCCCACCCAGATGTATCAGTGAGCAGCAGAGACTCTGAGAAGTTGTTTCATAAAGTAAACTGAAAAGTGACAGGAAGACGCCTGCCAGCCTCTGTCCTCCATGTAGAAGGCACACATAGGTGCATACACTCACTCCCCTCCACACACACAGACATCTGTCATTGGGAGTGCCTGTCCCTCAGCAGCCTTGAAACAGGCTGCCGCTTTAGACTGAGTGCTTGTATCTGGCTGAGCATAGCACAGAGGTTGCTGCAAGACCTTGATGGTGTGTGGTTCTGTGGAATTGCAAATGCAGGCTTCTGCCATTTTCCCACAGGAACAGGCCTCGTTCCCTGTGGTGGCTGGCAGCTGACCAAGTTCTGACACTTCTCTAATAAACATCATGTAATTCTAGCATTTTTTTTCTTTTTAAACAGGATGATTCTTCAAGAAAGCCTTTGACCTGATAGTTTACAACTATGATTTTACACTCTGCTTTTGACACTTCCTTTAAATTATGTTTTTATTAAGATTATTTTATTATGGGGAAAAAGTATTTGGAAAACTTTGCCACTTGCATGTCCTATCATTTATATTGGCTCCTGCGACATACCTGTTTGTGAGACAATTCCTTTGCAGTCGTGTTTCTGGCATGGGAAGTAGGACTCTGGATGGGACCTGATGGTGGCCAGCGTCTGGTTGAAGGCCATCAACCACTGTCATTCAAGTGCGTTGCTATTATTTCTCTGGGGTGCCAGCTCTTCCAGTGCTGGGCTTCTAACTGTAGGTATTGCTGGAATCTCCGTGCTGCTGAGTTGTGGGGGACTTGGTGCCAGTTGTGGCCCTTGTCATCCAGAGGGATGTTTGGTTCTTAGGCACATCAGACAAGCTCTATGAAGTGTCACATAAAAACCTTGGGGCTCTGGCTGCACGCATTTCCTGTTTGTGGAGCTGAGAACACTCCTTGCATCAAGGGGTCAAGAAACGAGCAATCTTGGAAACTAGTTATGAGCCCTCTCTTGTGTATGCAACATTGGTTTGGGGGTATTTTTTCTTCCAGAATGGTGTTATTGCAGTTGAAATGCAACTCAAAAAGTTATTTTCTTAATGTGACACAGGAGTGGGCATAGCCATGTGCCCACACTATGGTGGCTGACTCAATGTATACTCCTAACTTAATAAATAACGAGGAACCATTGATGTGCGTTCTCATTCTGTCACTGGCTGGTGTGTTTTTCCATGGGCACTGAGCTTCAATGCTGGGCTGTTTCTAAGCCAGCAGTCTGATGCTTTGTATCAAAGTAAGATGCAAGCCTTAGTAGCAGCCAGGATTTCTCAGCAAGGCTTCAGTTTGTCATGACATACCATGTACCAAGGGATTCAAAGCCAATTGCTGCTGTGTGTTACTCAGCAGGGGAAAAGCAGAACCATGGGCTTGCCTGGATAGGATCATTTGCTCACTGCAGAAAGGGCACTTCACACATGGAGCCAGACAGCTAACCAAGGACTATTTTAACCAGCTGGTCTGCTTTCTCTCACTGTGCACTCATTCGTGACCTCTAGAGTTCAAGGTCACAGGGACTAGATTCTTTTCAAAGTCAATTATGAGGTGATGGTGGCAGCACTCACTCTCAGGCTGAGGGCCTAGTTGTGTATAGGTGGTAAAAGTAACATCCTTCACTTTTATAAGTTGAGACATGGAGCCTTGGGGAGGGATATGTGTCTCATCAGTTAGCCCAGATCCTTACCTCAGACTCTCATTCCCTGGTCCAATGCCCCTATCATCCTTGAGGCCTCCTGATCAAAAGCATCCTGTCCTTCCCTCACTTCTCAGTAAGCTCATGTTTACTTCTACATAGATCCTGTCTGGGTTGTAGCTGATTGTACTTCTAACTCCCCTTCCCACCCAGTGGTTTCATTTTTCCCCATGCTGAGGCAGTGTGTCCCAGAGGGACCACCGCTGTTACCACGATAGTGAGGGCTTGGCCCGGTGTGGGGTGGTTTGGAAGAGCTATTTGGAATGCTTTTCTGACGGAGAGTGATGAAGATGGCCTCACTATTGACCAGTTGCCACATGCCAGCTACCTGTATAACCTGTCGGCAAAAAGAAAAATCCCTAGAGTTTGCCATGGTGCTGGAGGGCGGCCCTCTCTGTCCAATGACTACCAGACCGCAGGCCTCTCCCTAGCAGGAGGGAACCTGGCAGGCTTCTGTGTCCTTAATGTGTCCGCCTCAGACCTAGGGGACAAGGGCAGCTGGAAGCTGTGCTTCCTGTGACTACCTGCCTTAGCAGAAAACAGCTTCCAGAGAAAAATACTTCTGAGGATGTTGCCTCCTGGACCAAAATCTAGCACATGGGTTGATGATACCCAGAACATTCTCTGGCCTCTCGAGTAATTACTTAATTTTTACATTCATTTATTTTGATTATCCTGGGGCTCAAGCTAGTGAGTGAAATGTTCTACCACTGGAGCCACAACTCAGCCTTAGGAGTGCATTCTTTGTGGAGCCCTGTGAACACCAGTGTGTGGTAAATGTCTTGACCATTTCTGAAGATGTTTGGTCCCTGGCAGCATTGTAAGTCCTGGTAGGGGTTGTATTCTGTTTGCTGCATGGAAAGGTCAGGTTTTGAGTGATGAGTGGTCCAGGGAGTGTCCAGTAGCCGGTGAGTGGGGCGTGGGAGCTGAAATTTCAAGACTCGTGTGTGCACATGTGTCAAGGATACAGTGCCTTTCTCTTTGATGCCTACTCTGAATGTGGCTGAGAACCTCAAGAAAGGGAGAGCTGATAACTACTTTCATTGTCTTATAAAATGTTATTTGTCAGTACTTTAAAAGTACCCTTGATTGTCTCATTAGGGAATTAGGTACCTCCACATGCTTGTGTTCTGAACACAGACCATATCCCTGACCTGCAGCATGTACTTCAGTGGGAGAAACTCTGACATTGCTATGGAGAGGAAAGGAAGCCAGACACAGTTGCTCCTGCCCGTGATCTTAGCACCTTGGCAGTGACAGGACTGGGGGTGTTGAAACAGGTGGAGTACCACAAGTCCAAGGCCATCCTGGAGGGGAAGCTAAGCCCTGCAGCTCTGAGAAAGAGGGTTCTAGGCAGAGGAGCACCCAGTGTAGAGGTGGGGTGGGGTGGTTGCTGTAGCATGCATGGCTGGTGTAAGGGGCAGCAGGAGGAGCTACCACAGGTGGCTTTCTTAACGATGAAATGGGTGTGGGCAGAGCAGGTGGAGCAGGATCCAGCTCTTGCTTTAGTGCCAGTTAGTGGGGAAGCAATAATCTGTGGCTAGACACCTCTTGTGAATGGCTCTTCTGCCATGGCCAACAGATACCAGATACTGCATGATGGTGACAAAATGCCCTTGCCCACTTGTCACTGTCTGACAAGTGGCAAGACTAAGGCAGAGGTAGGCACTGTTGCCCCATGTGCTGAGTCTTAGGGCAGAGCTGCAGTGGGTGCTGAGTGGCTGTGGTATCTCAGAGTGGGCTCTTCCTCCTGAGCAGATGTGGGCTGGGCATGAGACTTGTGACACAGCAGCCTCTGGCTGGCTGATCAAATGTCTTAGAAGTAACTGAGCATTCCTGTGCGTGTAGTGTATAAGGAGCAGTGACAAGTTAGGGTAAGAGCCGCAGGGTGGCCCTTTCCAAGTTGACAATTTTCCTAGCCTGCTAGAATCATCTTAGGCAAAAAGTGCATTTGGGATTAGAGTTACAGTCCCTTAGAGCTCAGTTCTAGAATAACTAGCAAAGTTTTCCGAAATCGGGGTTCCTTGGTGGTGTGTCAAGAGCTGATCATCAGCCTATTCGGAGGTGACGCCACAGCACCTGCATGAGCAGTGCTGAGGGAGAGAGGTGGTACCTCATTCATGTTTTATTCCAGGCCCTAACCTCACAGGATGCAGCAGCTGCAGGACAGGGACCGCCGCTGCTGAAGCTTCTGCTGAAGCTGCTCCTTTTCTACCGTTAGCACCTTCACCTTCTCTTCCAGCTTGCCCAGCTTCATCGTCCACTTCTGAGAGGACAAGTGTGGCAGTGATAATCAGGCTGCCAGTCGTATTTTCTGGGGTGGGCCGTAGCCTGGTGGCCCTGGCTATGCTGATGCCTCTGACCAAGGAGCTTAAGGTGCCTGTATACTCCACTGGGATGGAGCCCCCTTTGCAGCCTCCCAAGGGCTGGCACCGGGACCTGATCACCACTTGACCATGTCTCCATTGTCAGCTCCCTTGCCCTGTTTTTCACCACCTGGCGGTTCTTTCAGAAAGACTACACCATGGGACTCAGTCCAGCTTTCTGCCACCCCCTCACCAGGCTCTACCCAGGTACAGTGCATAACATTTGGGGTCTCCATATAGCACCTCAGTAGTCCAATCTCCCTGAAAAACCTGGTCCTTCAACATAATGGCTCAACTGCTGAGCCAGGGGCTTTGTGCTGTGGATTGGGGTACAGGTTTTAAAATGACCACTGGGACTTTCCCTCTGGCTACTGAGCTGTGGAATTTGGGAGGAAGCAGAGTTCCTTTCATCCAAGTCCTCCCTTCTCCAAGTTTGCCCAGCCCTTTAGGGTAAGTGGCTGGAGAGGTCTGAGTCCGCTTGACCTCAGCCTACCTTGGCCAGAGCCTCCTCACCTGCCTGCACCAGTCCTGGATGGCGCCAACAGACAGTGGGCCCTGGATGCTTCCGTCACGCCGTAGAAATACCTCCCCCTGGTCTGTCTCATAGAGCTGTGGCTCACCCTGGGCCTTGGGGGTGTGTACGGTCAGACGGAGTACCTTAGCAGGGGCAGCAACAGCTCAGAAGGTACCACACCTGATGGTGGCAGCCCCACACTTCACCTCCCAGAAGCAGCCTGGTGGGCTGCTTACTGCTGCCCACCCGTGCTGCTCAGCAATGTCACAGGGCAGTCCCCACTGTTCTGAGTGACCACAGGCGCTAGTAGCTCACCTTGAGAGGGGTGTTGGCTGTGGAAGTGCTTATGACGGGGATGAAGGTGAGGGTGTAGGCATCAGGGAAGACCTGGGGTTTGAAGCCCTGCAGGATGGAGTCCACCAGCAGGCGTGTGCGGTCCTCATCACGGTGGCTGCAGTGGATACCCTGTACCAGGCCATTGTCCTCGACACCTACCAGCAGGCTGCCACCCTCACTGTTGAGAAAGGCACACACGTAGCGCCGTACGTGGTGCTTGAAAGCCAGGCTCAGGTACTCACCGCCGCCTCGCTTAAATTCCACATTCCGTGTCTCACTGCCAAGGAAGGCACCCTGGAATAGCTGCTCCTGGCCCAAAATCTCCTGGTGCACAATGGCACTATCAGAGCGCACGCCACTTGGTCGGTTCTGAGAAATCTGTCGACACCCAGCCCAGCACCAGTTAGGGGAAGGGTCTGGCAGTTGGGGCTGCTGTGGTCGCCTTAAGCCTGGGCTGGGGCCTGGGCTGGGGCCAGGGCTGGGGCTTGGGCCGCTGTCCTCCTGTTGGGGTGGGGGTCGAGAGTGGGTGTATAGGCAAAGGTAAAAGACAAGGAGCCCTAACCTAAGAGACTGCCAGACCCCCATCACACTACTGCTAGTGGTCCTCTCCCAGGCTGAGGGCCCATGCTAGCCCTTGGGTTGGGCTCTTAGAGTGGCGCCTGCTCTAGGATGCCTGGGTGGGTAGAGATTGTCCCTTTGGAGGTGGAAGCCACCCATGGGCCAGTCTTTTCCCACTTGGGAGTATGCAATAGGTTCCAGGCCCCGATGTTCCCAGGAGGCATCTTGGTACCCTGTAGTTCTCTGGGCAGAGCTGCAGGGAGGGCCTTGAACTGAGGGACCCTACTCTCTTTGTTGTTCCTGGAATGTCTGCCAGCTAGCTACCTCCTGGCCAATGGAACTTAGCTTGCTTTCTTCTTCCTGAGTCCCTCTGTAGCTCCTGCTTTGTCTCTGGGGCTCTGAGTATTTTGTTTCTGCATGGTAACTTCCTTAGGGTCTTGGCAGCCCATCCACTAGCTTCCTCTTCCCATCCTCTCAGGAGCTCTAAATGCCAATCCAGTGGCCACTCCCATTTCCCAGCAGCCTTCACCGCTATAGGGAAGGACACTCAGCTGGGCTGGTGCACTATGATGGACAGGACCAGATTCCCAGGGAAGATGAACTTAGCCTCAGAAACAGAACAGAACTGGCACAGAAATACAAAAGCAGGTGCTCGGGCATCAAAGGTATCACAGAGCTGCAGAGCCACAGTTCATGCTCCATGGGTTTGCCCTCTGGACTGAAGACCCAAGGATATTGGTAGTATAAACTTTCAACCCTCAAAACTGGCCTGGACCCTGCTTTCCTGAGATCATGACAGCTGTAGTGATCTGGACCCAGCCTCTGGCCCAGCTTCTTCCTCAGGTGCCTCTGTGGCCTGCAGCCTCAGCTCCAGAGATACCAAACAGCCTGTTCTACGTCACTACTGAACATCTTTTTCTTGGAGGGCCTTCTGTGCTCCCAAGCCTGGCTTTTCAGTCCCCTTAATTTGTCTTCAGTAGGCCGTGAGGGCTTGCCTGATCTCCCTCTGCCACCCCAACTTTGGGACTGGCAGAGTTGGTTCTGCTCCTGAAGGGCTTGCCTGCCTCAGCCTTGCTTCTGGTACTTCTGGTGTTTGTCAACAGAACAAATGAGGTAGGCCGAGGAGAAAACTAGCACTTGGTATGTATGTCGTGGGCCTCCCAAATCTGATTGGAATGCAAACATTAGTCCCTCTGAGAAGAGGGGTCAATCATTTGAGTCACATCCCCAGGGCGTGTGTGCAGTTCCTCATCTCTTCCTTAGCAAGCCTTTCAGGGGACACTTGGATAAATGCCACTTACCTCCCTGTGGTTTAAGGACTCCAAACCCTCACTCAACACCAGCTCCTTGCCACGGGCTGTGAGCTCTTTGAGGATTAGCTGCTCCTCCATGGCCATCTGCAGACGCCAGGGGAGGGAGGCCAGGGCAGCCTTGGGGGCAGCCACCCGTACCAGTGCGTAAGTGTTTCGTGGCCGCCTCACTACTTCAATGTGCTCACGGGCCACTGGCAGCTCCAGCCGCTCTAGGGTGTCTCGTAGCAGGCAGGCAAGCACGGGCACAGAGAACTGGGGGTTCAGGTGGCCCACATAAAGAGTATGTGTGCTAGGAACTGCCTTGAGGCCAGAGTACTTGGGCGAGGACTCTTTTGGAGGCAGCTTTGGCAGGAGCTGCTTGTCCTGGGACTCCACGGGGGACTCCCACATCTGTGTCTGTGCTGACCTCTTCCTCTGAAGGGATTTTGGTAGTCCTCACTGCTCAACGCTCTTTCTGGGCCTGGCTTTCAGGCTGGCCAGGGCGTCCCAATGGACTCACAGGTGCTGAGGCTTCTGGAGGCATATGGACTGGCAGAGGCTAGGCAGGGTTAGAAAGAAAGGAGGGCAGAAGGCCAGTAAGCCCTCCCTGCCCCTTGGTGCCTAGGAAAGAACCAGGTGGGCCTGAGCCCAGCCTCTCTGGGCCTGTGGGTAGATAAGGGTTTGCTTGAAGGGTTAGGAGGAGTCTGAGGTCTCCTTCACACCCTCTAGCTGCCTTCCTAGGACCTCCTAGCTGTCGCTGGGGTTTCCTCACACCTACAAGGTTCTCAGTCTCCAGGTCTCAGCAAGATGGTTATAGTGGGCCTCAGAGTATATAGGTCAAAGTTCCAAACTCTCAGGACTGGTCTGGCTCTCTTCCACTTGTTCTAAAACCTGCCAGGAGGCTAGTATGGGTCATTCAAACTAGGATTAGGTTGGCAGGTTCATGGCTCAGCAGTTAAGAGCACTGCCTGCTCTTCCAAAGGTGCTGAGTTCAATTCCCAGCAACCA
>LOJH01000194.1:29846-40551 GCA_001685095.1 Ellobius talpinus | reverse complement strand
TGAGTTCAATTCCCAGCAACCACATGGTGGGTCACAGCCATCTGTAATGAGATCCGGTGCCCTCTTGAGGAAGAGACCTGGTCAGTCGTCCTCATCAACTTAGACCATGAAACCCAATATGGACAAGTTCAACAGACCCACCATATATGGGCTGCCCATGCGTGCTTCAGCATTGCCAGGGCATAAATTTCATTTTTTCATTTTTGGCAGGTTCTTGGGGTTTTGATATACTGACAAAAGTTATAGTCCCTCTCCATGAAAAGGATCTTTGCATATATACATAGAACTTGAAACCAGGTGATGGTGGCACACACCTTTAAATCAAGTTCCAGGACAGCCAGGACTAAAAAACCAACCAACCAACCAAATCCAACTTGAGATGCCTCAGGAACTAGAACAGAGCTTGCCTGTCACCCTAGGCTTGGGAGCTCATTTACAAGTTGTGCCACAGGCCCTCCACTCACCCCCATGTCCCCAGCCTCCAACTTGGGTGGCAGGTGCCCGCATCTTTCCAGATTGGATTTTTGAGGTGGTCGGAGTCTAAGAGCCACCACAGTTGCAGTGGGGGCATTCAGGGCAAGCCACAAGTGGAGGCAAGAGGAGGCCTATGATCTTCATGTCCTGCTGGCTCCTGTGGGGGGCATGGGAGGTGCTCGCCCTGGGCTCTCACAGCTCCCTGGCCCGGGGTATTAGGACCTGGCATGGAGGCAGAGAGAAGTAGGATCTAGGAAGTGGGCGGGGTCTGCACACGAACCTCTGTGATCTCACGAAGGCCAACAATGCCTTCTGATTGAGCCACAGACAGCAAGCAGGATTGGGGGATGCTGAGCAAGGAAGGTCCTCAACAACCATACTCTTGGCCAGACACTGTAAGCAGACACAGCTGCTCAAGCACTGCACAGCTTGGCCATGGCGGCCAAGAGCAGCTTCCAGAACTGAGGGTCCAAATCCACTTCTTCCCTCTGCACCACCTCTCCAGACCCCAGTGCTCACAAGCCTCTAGTTGCCACCTTTTTGACTCTGCTGGCTAAAGTCTTCACCTCCTTGGTCCTCAACCCCAAGCTCCACAGAGTGCTGACAGGACCTAGCTCCTTCCAGGAAGAACCAAAATGTACAGGGTGGGGTCCAGGGTTCCGTTGATACAAGACCCTTTTCTGTGCCAGTCATTTCTCGTTAGAGGTTATTATCTAGAAGGACCTACAAATCAGCTAGGCTTGGGTGACATGCAGCCTATGCCAATGAGGCCCTCAAGGGCAGCTTAGCTTAGGTAAACTTTCTTTTCTTTTTCTTCCTTTCTTTTTTTTCCTCCAAGTCAGGGTTTCTCTGAGTCGTCCTGGCTGTCTTGGAACTTGTTCTGTAGACCAGGCTGGCCTCAGAGATCTGCCTGCCTCCGCCTTCCTAGTGCTGGGATTAAAGGCATTTATCACCACTACCCAGCAGAATTTTTTTGTGTGCACTGGTGTTTTGCCTGCATGCATGTCTGTATGAGGGTGTCAGATCACCTGGAACTGGAGTTACAGATAGTTTAATTCCCATGTGGGTGCCGGGAATTGAACCTGGGTCCTTTGGAAGAGCAGCCAGTGGTCTTAACTGCTAGGGCCATCTCTCCAGCCCCAAGTACCTTTTATTATTATTAAAAACTGATTTATTGCTGTGTGTATGATTTGGGGGAAGGAATACACATGTCATGCCACACATGTGGAAGTCGGAGGACAACTCTGGAGCTGATTCTCTCCTTCCTCTTGTGAGTTTTGGGGACCAGTATCAGGTCTCCAGGCTTGCACAGAAACACCTTTACCAACTGAGTCATCTTGTTGGCTCCAGGTAAAGACTTCATTACACACTTTCCCACTCCTAGTAGCCCTGATTACTGGGAACAAGGGGGAGACCTTCAATCAAATAGCTGTTTGCCTTCCTGTGGGCAGCCAATTTGAAGGCATGCCTGAACTTTTTGGTGCATGTAGACTGGAGGCAGAAGCTTGGGCGGGGAACTTAAGGGAATTAAGACAATGGTGTACAGACAGGGAAGAGGCCCAGTCCCTCAGAGTGGCTGAATGAGGCTCTGTGAAGAGCTGGCAGGTGCTAAATGGCTCATCCCTGCAGTCACACCTGCCCCAGCTGTCCCTAGTTGAGTCACTCAGCAACACTGAAGCTTGGTGTGCTTCCTGGCTGTTGTCTCAGGTTGCCCTGTCTACACTGTGGCTCCAGACAGCCTTCTCCTCCTTCTGTAAACCTGTTCCCACCGGAAGCCAACAGGCTGTGTGACCCTGGGCTTGGGTGCCAGGCCCTGGTCAGTGCAATGGGTACCATGCAGGCTTGCCTGTACTGCCTCTCTTTTCACCTCACAAGAAGGAGAAAACAGCCTACTGAGGCTTCTGGGAGTTGCCAGTCCCCGGGCTGCTCCTGGCTTCATGAAGGTGCAGTGTTGACAACTGTCTTACTGACAAAGGGAAGCAACTTGGGCAGAGGCTGGGGTCCGCAAGGTGCTGGGTGCTGTGGGCACCTGGATTGTGGGACTAGAAGAGTTCCTAGAGATAATCTGGCTAAGGCTCCTTGTTTTACATGTGTGAACACCAAGATTAAATGAAGAGACAACCTTCTTGCCGTGTAACTTGAATGTCAACTGGTTAACAGGACACAGGCATTTGTATTGGTTTTTATTTCTAAACAAACTGACAAAATAGTTCAGATGGCAGTGGGGGCAGCAGTGCTGCTGGCTTGCTTAGGAGGAAGCACAGAAGCTAGCAGAGGGCAACCCCTCCAGCCTGGAGGTCCTCCGTCCCACCTTGGGGCCATGGCCTAGAGGCATTAGGCCCCATCTTTTGCAGCAATTCTGAACAGGGCAGGGAGCTGTGATGGGGGCAGGGTGATGGGAAAATACATCAGAGATAGAGACTGGGGCTACAAAGGGCCTAGTGTGGGAAGAGGGACCCTCACCTTTCCATGCCCAGTCAGCCAAATGCCTCTGTCCGTCCCAGAGAGAAAGAGCCCTAGGGCAGTGTCCTCTGGAACAGGGTCATACTTCTCTGGAGAGGCCCTCTCTGGAACACAGAGGGTGGTCTCCTTCCCAAAAATGTCTGGTGCAAGAAAAGCATGAAGTCCAAGTGCCAGAAGCAATAAATTAGCAACAAGAAAGGAGCTTTTAAAAAAAGGTCTGCACCGTAAGTTCAGAGTCTGGGGATCTGGTGAGAAGGCATGAGCTGGGGGCCATGGGACCCTCTCCCAAGCCCAGGAGGTGGTGAGGGGCCTGGGTGTCAGGGCCTTTCAAAGCCCTAGAGTTGGCCTTTTCCTCCATCTCTTTGCAAGGTGCTCAGTCTAAACTTGTGGGGAGTGGCTTGGCAAGCCTTGAGAAATAAATAGGAGGGGCCTGGGAGCCACGGCAGGCCAAGGGGAAGAGCAGCACCAGCCCTGGGCCCACACTCTTCCCTCCTCAGTCCTTCATGGAAGGACACATCATGGTAGGAGGGGCAGTAGTGGTGGTTCTCCAGCCTCCTGGAGTCCTGAGGTCACCCAGAGCCCTATGGAGGTGCCTGGGAGCTGGCTGGCGGCTTCCAGGGAGAAGAATGCCTCCTGTTCAGAACTTGCCCTGCTTCAGCCGGTCAATGTGAAAGGAGAGCTTGAGGGCCGGCCCCAGCTTCAGGCCCATGTACTTCATCATCATGTCACTGCGCAGCAGGAGCAGGGCCTTGCCATCGATCTCCTGGGGGTGGGGAGGAGCCACCATCAGGTGCCTGGTTGGTCTGACTGCCTCAGGTGCCAATGATGACCCAGAGCAGTGCAAGGCACACAGTGCAGTCAGGCTGCCAAGATCCTGAAGTCGGCCTTTTCTTCTCCCTGGTGCTCTGAGCACGTCTCTCCAGGCAGGCACTAAGGGGCTGCTCCTCCCACCTTGCTCTTCGCTGCTGCTTTCCTGTCCTAGGCCTCTGAGAGGCCTTGCAGTGAGTGCACCTGTGCCTTCTGTTTTGCCATCTACCCTCAAGATACACTGCACACTGAGCCACAGTCAGCCTCTTGGGGGCAGTGGTGACTTTCAGGCTTGCTCTGGAGCCCTTGCAAATACACTTACCTAAAAGATTTCCGTGGTCAGTGAAGGGGCAGACTTTGTAACCACAGGAAGGCTGGCACCAAGCAGCACAGAGGTAGGGAAATGGGTGTGAGCCCTAAAGTTGGGGGTGTGGTCAGAGCAGCAGGAGGAGCAATGCCTAGGCATTGGTCTCTTGAAGGGAGCACCAGGCTCACAGGTCAGCAGAGGAGGGGACTGGTGACAAGGAGGCAGGGGCTCCTTTAACTTAGACTAAAATCCTTGAATCTTGTAACAAAGCAGATATGGAGTAAGGTACTCTTGGGAAAAGAGATAGACCCCTCTAACCTAGAACTGAGCCCCAAACCACAAATCCAGTGGGAATCTGGCTCAATGAAAGCCTATGCTAAAAGAGTGAGGAAAACACAGCGCCCAGCGGGGTCTGCTTGAGATGGCATCATTTATGTTGTTTCAGTGGACATAGAACAGACAGCCACACCCTTTAAGAATGAGAGGTTGCCACACACACAGGAGGTCAGACAGAGGCACTTACGTGTTTGCGGAAGAGGTCAGCATGGGGTCCAAGCTGAGGATCTGCTTCCCGGACAAACTGCATCACATCCTCCACTGACCATGAAGAAGGGTCCCGGCCACTCAGGCGAGGGGCATCTCGGCTCTCCAGATACCGATCTGATCCTGAAGGACAGAAGGGTACCTACCATAATGCAAGTAATGACCACTGGTCCATTCCCACTAGCCTCCTGGCACACTCCATGGCCTCAGAGGTGATGCTCACAGTGACATTCAAGTGGTAAGAGATGACTGGAGGTTGCCCATGGAATGAAGACTTTTTCCATAGAGAATTCACAACTTCGTTCTGTAATGCAGGTCTGGTTTGGGGGAATTTTTCACTGGGGCAGTAAATCACACTGAACCCGAGGGAGGTATCAACAACGTAAGGCTTCCTGGATTTGGTGGTGGGGGCAAGAAGGAGTGGGTACTTATTTTTGTCTTGGCTGTGGGGACCAGATAAATAATGGTATTTAAGTGAAGCAAGAGCCAATTCTTTGGGGACTGGAGATAAAACTGACAGAGCATACTCTGGGTCCTCTCCTAAGGCCTGGAGAATAAGTGGCCTCCCTACAGGCTCATGTACTAGGGCAAACCCTTTTTGCCTTTCTGCCAGGAATCTCAGTATTTATTTAGGGGGTCTGTTTGCAGCTTTTTTTTTTAAATCTCAATTGTGGTTGAAACACAGCTCTTCTACTTTCCCTGTGTGACTTGGGATCTGACTGCCTTGGTCATCCACCATTGTAGATCCCTTGTGCATGTATTCCCTCTGCCCTCCTTCCTTCTATTCCTTCAGCTTCTCCATTTCTTCAGGCAAACTCCAGCTTAGCTAAGGAGGTCTTGGCTCCAAGGACCAGATCCTTTCTGTTTCAATGCTGAAATAAATGGTCCCTCAAAACAGTAATGGAATCTTGTCAGTTCCCTCTGATTGACTACCATGGCCTCCCATTGTCCAGGGAGGGGAACCTGAATTCCTACAGTGCTGATGGAGTGGAGTGAGGTTCGCCTCACATCACACTCCATACTGATCTGCCCCTACTTACCCACTCTGGAACAAGCCAACTTGTCTTCTGACTTGTCTAGAATGTCCTTTTCTAACCTGACTCCTCACATTTGCACCTGTCTGAATTATCTGCCTTCTCTGATCTTGTCACTTTCAGTCAGTTTACCATGGGCACGTCACACCATCATACTTTCACATACTCATTTATTTGGTGTGCAATAACTGTGTCCCCTATATAGAATGTAAGTAGTACCATGTTCCTTACACGTGAAAGAGTAACTGGTCTGACACACTGATGCCTGAGTATGTTTCTCAGTGAGGTGAGGTGACTAGCTAAGATTACCCAGCTAGGAAGGAGAAGAGTTAGTTCTTTATCCTTGACTTGTCCTGTTCCTTTTTCTGTAGAGAGCTGACCTCCCTGCAGTGACAAGGGGCCAGGTTAGCACACTTGTATCTGATCCTCTGGATTAAAGAAATAAGAAAGGGCAAAGACTCAAATTCTTAATTTTTTTTGAAACAAGCAATCTATAGCTTATCAGATTGAATCCTCCAGTCTTAGAGGTTCTTCATGGACAAAAGAGTTTTGAGTATGAGCTGGCAGAGACTCATGATGTGCTTGAAGCTGAGAGCCCAGAGCTAGTAAGAGAGGCAGCCCATTACTGTGATCCCTGCCAGATGGGACCTTGCCTTGGTGGAGATGGAAATACAGTAACTCACCACATACCTGGGGAATGACTTTGTTTCCAAAATGATTCCATATCCCTCCTTTCATTTGTTCCTTTCAGCACTCCTGTGGAAAGACCAGGTTGAGATGAGAAATTCTATTCTTCATGAGGAACACTCTGCAGATGGGAGACCTGAGCTGAGACTACTCAAGCCTCAGGGTGAGGAAGCTGAGGGAGCCGCGTCTCAGCTCCACCTCTACTTGACAGTTTTCTACTTCATTTAGCCTCTCTCCAGGGCTGGGGTAGAACACAGGCTTCTTCCTCTGTCTCAGTCCTTATGAAAGCTCTCTTCAAAGTCATCTCTCACTTCTTGTACTGGAATCTTTTTATTTTTCTACACTTCACATACCCTGGGCTGGGGGAAGCCAGGCTAGGGTTTGAGGATAGTATCCTCCTGGCTTCCTGTTGGTGTTTCTAGACCATCCTTCTATGAAACTTCTAATGTCAGAGGCTAACCCTAAATGCAACTACCTGCTCTTTCTGGCCACGATTATCAATAAATCTCTGTGTTGCGTTCCCTTATTAAATGAAGACTTTTGGTGCTTGGCTCACCCCTTTCTGTCCCACCCCAGTTCCTACTGCTCTCTGGGGGGGCAACCCACTGACCTGTCTATAACAATGGCAGTGCTCTCTCCTCTCCTCTATGTCAGACACCACTGCTGAGGCCACTGGCTGGTGCTTATCAGCATTTGGAACAAATGCTTCAGAATTTTAAGTACACTCTTCTCTGACAGCAACTACTCGCCTTTCCAGCTTGCTTGAGACGTACCCCCCAGAGCTACTACGTTACAATGCTTAGCTGTCAGTGAGCCTCACTGCTCTCCCTCCAGACCTACTGATTCTTTTATTTGAAGTCCTACTCTCCTGTACTGTTTTCTCTCCTGGCTCTTGTCTTTCTAGCCAACCAGAAAGTCCTGATTCCTAAACTGTCTTGTCTCACCTCATATAGAAGACGCTAAGAAACAAAAGAAAACCACAGCTCTTGCAAACTAGTGTCTGCCCACTACTGGCCCCTGAGGTTTCTTGTAAGCCTTCTTTTCTTGACCCACCATGTCTCATCTTCTGGAGGACTGGTCTAGTCTTTCAGACTCATAAGGTCTTCCCTAAGTAGTCTTTCCTCTGTTCATGGATGGCTGCCAGAGAAGGTGTATCTACTAGTCTGTCTGCCTGTGCTCTGGACTCCTACTACTTCCCACCATTCCTTTCTCCTTTGCTATCGTCCTAACGTCTCAGAAGTTCAAGCTGTCTGTTGACAAACATGCCCAAGTGCTCCATTCTGTAAGAATTTCTTCAGACTCACAGCTCTGTTCTTTATTTTAAGTAAAATCTCCCTCAATATTTCATTAACTCATGGCAATCTGCCTTCCCAATGTCTCTTGATAAGATTATCAAATTCTACCTACCAATTATTGAATCTGGTAGATATTCCTCAGGCCTGATGCTACTTGAATACTCTTGGATTATCCAGCCACCATCCAATCAACTTTCCTTCCTCCTCATACTGAATGCATTTCCTCCTGTGTCAACTTCTGTTCCTGTTTCTACCTTTCGAACTTTGCCTACTAGGACTCCATCTTTGGTAAGCTGCTCTTTTCATCCTTTATTTCTGGGAATTCGTTCACTGTAAAGTTTCAATACATTGATGACTATTAAACACTTAACTTCAGCTCTGTACTTTTCCTGCTGTCTCGTGTATCTCTAAGATTACTCACGGTACCCCTTCTCTTCCATTTCTGGGTCTTTCTTAGTGAATGGCACCCCATTTAGCCTCCTGCATCTAGGTAGCTAAACCTGGGAGACAGTCTCCACTTCATCCTTCCTCACATTTACCTAGTGAGTAGTTGCACATATACCACTGCCCTGATTTTCAGGCCTTTCTCATGGCTGTCTCTGGTCCATCCTTTTAACCTCCTAACTGGTCTTTTAATCTAGCATTCAGTGATACTCAAACAGAATTGTTTGTACCTTGCTTCTGATTGGATGCCACTGGTAATTTAACTCTGCCAAAATGATCAACTCCAAATTCCTTAGTTTGAAAGTTTTCAATAATATAAACCTTGACCTTTCTAGGCTTTCTCTGAGAAGTCCCAACTGACATTATGTCTCAGGAATTCCAAAGCACATACAGTCCTGGTACTACCCATTCTCCTCTCTACCTTTAGCCCCATCCTTTCTTCCTGGAAAGCTCTTCTCTTCCCCAGCTGAGACATGGCCATTCACCTAGGCTCATCTAGACAAGGCGTCACTCTCCAAGGAAGAGGGCCTTGAACAAGGCATGGCTGGGATTAGGTGTCCTTTCCTGCAATTTCATACTATCAATTGTGTATCTTTATTGATTTACAAGTATCTTTTAAAAGTTTGTATCTGTATAAGACACTTAAAAAGGTAATTTGTATTCTCCTCATACAAAATACAAATGGTATTCAAATAAATGACTAAGGGCTGGAAGAATAAGTCCTTACCTGTCCCTTTAAGTTCTAGGTATCTGGCTCCCAAGTTATGTTTTTTGTTTCTTTGTTTTGTTGTTTCAAACCAAGCCCAGAACACCAGTTACATGCCAGATGGTTGGGGAAGGCACAATATTGAGCACAGCTCCAGTCCCAATACCATGCAGTAGGGGTAGCAATACTCGTTTCCTTTTGAACTCTCTGAACCCAGGAACAAGGGAAAGGGAAAGGAGTCATGAGGACCACAGAACCCTGATCAGCTTACCCCTGGAGCAGAGCCTACGCACAGCTGAGGCAGTGCTCAATGGGAGGCCACAGGAGGGAGCCAAGGGCCGATAACCAGGAGTTCTAATGTTTTGGGAGGTGCCGACAAGGCTGGCAGGCTTCAAGGCAGTGTCCATCAAGTCTGAGTGTGTCTCCAAGGACCGGGCCAGGCTATTCCCCAGGGCAAAGGATTCACCTGGAAAATAATAAAAGTGCTGCTGGCTACAGGTACTTGCCTGAGTGAAAACAGAGGCAGCAAGACATAAAGTCCTATAGGGATTCAGGACGCCTGTGTATTAGTCATGGCTCCTGGTTCCCACTAAGAGCTCAAGACTTGGATTCCTTCTGGACTCTAGTTTCCCTAGCCTGTTTCTCTTGGCCTGGGATAGCAGTAGGCCTTACCTGTATAAGGACAGAGGGTCAGGGGCTGTGGGAAGGGACACCCATGCTCAGGGGAGGGTTCTGTAGGCAGGCGCCCATGCACACACATGTGGAGGCCAGAGGATACTGTGCCTTCCTCTATCACTTTCTACCTAATTCCCTGAGACAAGGTCTCTCATTGAACCTGAAAGTCACTGTTTTGGCTAGTTTGGATGTCTGGTGAGGCCCCAAGATTTGCCTGTCCTTGCCCCCAATGTTGGATGGAGTTATAGGCACATACAGCTTTGCCCAGGTTTTATGCGAGTACCAAGAATTCTAATTCACAGTTTCAGAGCCAGTGTTCTTAGTTCCTGAGCTGTCTCCCCAGGCCTCAGAGGAGTCTTCAGAAGCAGATGCTGACCTATCAGCAGACATCTCGGAACTACTCCATGACACCTGGTTAAAGACCTGTCTGCAGAGCCTGCTCCTTCAGTGCCTCAGGTCATCTGTATTGACCTTGCTCTACAGAAGCATTCCAAGGAAGCTGGGGGAGCTCAGGCATGGGGACCAGGACCAGGGTTAGAACTTGACTCTGTCACTCAGCAGAGTGCTTCTCACTGCATTGTGGGGAACCCAGAAGTAGCTCATATATACTACAGTAAGACTTCCAAAGGGTCTGTGAACATCTCCATGCCTTTGGGAAGGGAAGCTCATGCGAAATCTATATTTCTATGGGCAATATCAGATAGTAGAACCTACATCATGGTTCTACTACATCACCATATCATGGAATCTAAAGCTGACACCATCTTGGGATAGCATGCTGGATAGTTTATGTCAGCTTAACAAAAGCTAGAGTTATCTGAAATGAAGGAACCTGTATTGAGAAAATGCCTCCATAAAGTCTAGCTGTAAGGCATCTTCTTGATAGTATGAAATCACAGAAGGGACACCTAATCCCAGCCATGCCTTGTTCAAGGCCCTCTTCCTTGAAGAGTGACGCCTTGTCTAGATGAGCCTAGGTGAATGGCCATGTCTCAGCTGGGGAAGAGAAGAGCTTTCCAGGAAGAAAGGATGGGGCTAAAGGTAGAGAGGAGAATGGGTAGTACCAGGACTGTATGTGCTTTGGAATTAGTGATTGATGTGGGATGGCCCAGCCTATTTTGAGTGGTGCTACCCTGGGCTGGTGGTCCTGGGTTCTTTAAGAAAGCAGGTTGAGCAAGCCAATAAGCAATCCCTTTCCACGGCCTCTGCATCAGCTCCAGCATCCAGGTTCCTTCCTTCTTTGAATTCCTGTCCTGGCTTCCTTCAGTGA
>LOJH01000194.1:0-21301 GCA_001685095.1 Ellobius talpinus | reverse complement strand
GCCACCATGTGGTTGCTGGGAATTGAACTCAGGACCTCTGGAAGAGCAGCCTGCTCTTAACCACTGAGCCACCTCTCCAGCCCCTCCCAGAACTTTCTAAGGTGAATCAGACAACAAGCGAAGAGACAACCAATAGCACTGTGGAAATTAAACAGCAGATTGGTGAGGTAGCCACTGATTTAGCAGCTCTAAGAAGCTTTGTGTCCCAAGCAGGAAGGAGACTGACTTAAAGACAGCTGATTGGCAGAATAAAGGTGCTATGGACTAGCTACAAGGCTCAGGCTATGAAAAGAAGGATCAGTCTAGGTCTGCTAAGAAATAGGGACATGGGGAATATAGAGATGTCCAGTGGACAAAGTGCTTGCTGTACAAGTTTGAGGATTGGATTTAGGACCACAAGAACCCATGTAAATGCTAGGTAGGCATGGTGGACCACCTATAACCCAAACAGTTGCAAGGCAGAGACAGAAGATTGCTGGAGATAGCTAGCTACACAGACTATCCCATATTGGTGAGCTTTGGTTTCAACTGAGAGACCCTGCATCAATGAATAAGGTAGAAAGAGATCAAAGAGGACTATTGGCCTCTCCACACACGTGTGCAAGTGCATGCGTGCACACACACACAAATACAAATACTACACAAATATACATGAAAAATAAACAGGACATAGTGGCAAACATTTATAATCCCACCACTTAGGATGTTAGGCACGATTCTGAGTTCAAATTTAAGAAAAACAAACAACAATAACAAAAAAACGAAGTAAAAAAAGAAGCTGGGCGGTGGTTGCACACGCCTTAATCCCAACACTTGGGAGGCTGAGGCAGGTGGATCTCTGTGAATTGGAGGCCAGCCTGGTCTACAAAGTGAGTTTCAGGACAACCAGGGCTACAAAGAGAAACCCAGTCTCAAAAAAACAAACAAAAAACAAAAGTTAAAAAAAAAGTAGAAAAAGGATTTTCATGTTTGGCAGTGTTGCCCTTGTACTGAAATGGCTAAAAGTGGAGGGACTCAGAGACAAGACCCTTAACACAAATGTTCATAGCAGTTTATTTACAACAGTCTCAAAAACAGCTCAAGTTCCCATCAGCAGGAGAATGAACACACAAACTATGGTATGTTCATTTAATGGAATACCACCTGGTAGAAAGAAAACCTTGACCTAGGTGCAACAATATAACTGCCTTTCAAAATTTTTATTTGAGTGAAAGAAATCAGATACAAGGGTGCAAACAGACAGCATGGCTAATTTATATTAAATTCAAGATCTGCAAACTAATTTATGATAAAAATATTTCAATTACAGTGGAGACAGAGACCGACTACAAGGAGCCTGACGGAACTTCTGGGGTAACAGGAGTGTCCTATGTCTTGATCACAGGGGGAGGATGGGGGAATTACACAGGTGCTGACAGTTATTAAAATTCAGCAAATTGACTGGGTGGTGGTGGCACATGGTTTTAATCCCAGCACTTGAGCAGCAGAGGCAGGCAGATTCCTATGAGTTCGAGGCCAGTCTGGTCTACAGAGCTAGTTCTAGGACAGTCAAGACTACACAAAGAAACCTGTCCAAAAAAAACCACACACACACACACACAAACCAAAATAAAATTCCACAAATTGTATATGAGTGTACAATATATTTGCAACTAAGATTTGTACATTTCACAGATGTAAGTCTTATTTGATTATTCTAACGGTGATTTTGAAATGAATTTTACGTGGGTCATATGGTGAAACACCAAAGGCCAAACTACGCAACCTTCAGAAGACTGTCAGTTTTAGACATGCATCTTATTGTTCTCTGTCACACTTGACCAACAGGCAGCAGTAGGCATGACACTGTGCCAGTTTCTGAGTCTAGGATTAAGAAACTAGAAGTTTCTACTTCTTGTTTTTGGTATATTTATTCTTCGATCCCAACTATTTATTATGTGTAAGAAAACAAGTCATCTTGCAGAGAGGTTAACGTGGAGAAACAGGCAGAACCAATATGCCATGTGGGAAAGTAGATCTCCAAACCTAGTCAGCTCCTCTTCCCACCTGGCACTGTATGCAATACATGAGCTGTTGTCACACAGTATGCCCTTAGTGTTTCAAACTAGAAAGTTTTGTAGTAGTTTGTCATATAGCAAAGGCTTATAAGAACAGATTCTGATACAAGATGCTTTAGAAACAAATGCCAAACACATGTCACAAGCTTTGGAACCAAGTGGCAGAAAGCACCACAAGCAAAGTACCAGTGGGAACTCAAGTCTTGGGGTAGTTATTATTTTTTCTTTAGTGCTGGGGATCAAATCCAGGGCTTCATACAAGCTAAGCAAGTGCTCTACCACTGAGCTACATTCCCAGCCCTTTTAAGAGTTTTAATGGAAGCCTAAGGTTTCCCAGAAGGCTACCCATCCAGGGTTTAGAAAAGTGGAACAACAGTAACTGGAGAGTGAAGGATGGGGCACAAGTACTAGGAAGGAACTGAAAGTCTGATATGACTGTTGCCCATAACAGCATAAAACAGGAAATGTACTTAATGAGCTCAACGGAAGAGATAAGATTTTAAAAGTCATCAAAATGCTACCTGCCTTCTTGCTGCTTATAATAAAATGTAAGATGTGAGATAAAAATCCTTTATTAAGAGGTAATAAAAAGGTGGGATATGGTGGCATATATCTTTAGTCCCAGCATTCATAACAGAGGCAGGTGAATCTGAGTCTGGTTCCAGTCTGGTCTACATCACGAGTATCAGGGGAGCCAGGGCTACATAGTGAGACTTTGTCTTCTCAAAAACAAACAAACAAACAAAGAAACAAACAAAGAATCATAAAAGGTCTAAGAATATGCTTCATAGACTTCTTTCAGACCAAAGATTTTCTAAGGAATTTGCTAAGGGAAATCCTTGCAGACTCTTTTCTTTATACAAGATTAATTTTTTTCTCTTTAAAAGTATTTTAATTAAAATACAATTACATAATTAACCCCTCCCAAAGTTCTCTCTCATGTCCCCTTCCTTCCATTCCCTCTCAAATTCATAGCCTTTTTCTTTAATTATTAAGATTCTCCAGGGTACTCTTAGTTGTATCTGTAGAGGAAGTAAACCTTGATGTTACTCAGAGAAACCCTCACACTGCTAAGAAAGTCTAAGCTATCACTTTGTTAGAATGATTGCCAACATGAACTTTAGAAGGTTCAGAGACATACAAAATGGAGAACATTTGCTCCTCCAGCCTCACTTCTTCTTTTTATTCTTCTCTCATATATTACAACCCAACCACAGTTTCCCCTCCCTCCTCTCCTCTCACCCCCACCCCCACCACCCCAGATCCACTCCACCTCTGTTTCCCTTCAGAAAAGGGCAGGCCTCCCAGGGATATCAACCAAGCATGGCATATCAAATTGCAATAAGACTAGGTGTTTAACTACAGTCCCAGAGGATCTGACACACTCTTCTGGCCTGTATATGTACCACACACACATGGAATACACAGACACATTCTTGCAGGTAAATATCCATATGCATAATATAATCTCTTTGGACTCCCAACCTTTCTTAGGCAAGCAGAAAGGAGAAGACTACATAGGTGTCTCTTGGCAAATGAGAAACAGAACTACAAATGTCTAGGAAGCAGTAGCACTGGACCTAATTAAGGATTTGGCTCATGTGCTCATTTGAATTCTGGAATTTCTCAGATTAATGACTGCTGCACACTATAAAGTCATCCTAACCCTACCTACAGCCACGTTTGCTATGTGATGGAGAGGAACAACATCCAGGTCCTGTGGCTGAGGAACATTACAGGAGTACTCGTGCATCTGCATCTCACTCAGAGGATGAGACAGACGCTGGACCTTCATGTTGTAATAAGACTTTTGATGAAGAGTCCTGTGGGGGAAGAATTAACTACTCAAGCAGGAAAAATGTAAATAATTTATATTTAGAGAGTTGTCTTAAGTAGTTTTAAAACATAGCTCATGATTCTTTAACCTGCCTCCACTGAGAGGTGAGCTCTGATTAGGGATTCCTTATTACTGAATTTAGGTTTTGTGGCTGACTGATCAATAGAATATGGTTGAAATGATGCCATCTATGCTAAGTTTGGGGCTTGGGCATTAGTCTCTTTCTAACCATATTCTATTGATAGTGTGTATTGTGGCTAGGACAAGTTGGAGTTCTCTGGGAAGAGGTATCTCAATTGAGAAAATGCCTCGATACGACTGGCCTACAGGCAAGTCTGTAGGGCATTTTCTTGATTGATGATTGGTGTGGTAGGGCCAGCCCATTGTGAGCAGCGCTAACCCTGGGTAGGTGGTCCTGGATGGTATAAGAAAGCAGGCTCAGTAAGTCCTGAGGAACAGGCCACTAAGCAGCATTCCTATATGGCTTCTGCTTCAGTTCCTACCTCCAGGTTGTTGATCTAACTTCCTTTGAGGGTGGACAATGATGTGAAAGTGTAAACCAAACAAACCCTTTACTCGCCAAGTTTCTTTTTACCATGTTGTTTGTTTTGTTTTGTTTGTTTGTTTTTGAGATAAAGTTTCTAGACCAGGCTGTCCTGGAATAAACTTTGTAGACCAGGCTGACCTTGAACTCAGAGATCTGCTCCCTCTGCCTCCAGAGTGCTGGGATTAAAGGTGTGTGCCACTACTACTGGGCTTAGTCATGCCATTTTATCACAGTAATAGGAAACTTTAAGTTAGGATAATCACAGAATCAGTCAACTCTCTAGACAGAAAGAGTACAAGGCCAACTTAGACAATAATTCAAAAGATTGTCTCAAAACAAAGCACCAAAAAATAAAAAAAACTAAACAAAAACCCATCAACAAAACCAAAATAATAAATATTAAAAGAAGTCAGGTGAAAAAAATCATCTTACCTATAGGATAATAGAAATTATGCAAGCAGAGAAAATATAAGGAAATATCTAAATTATTGAGAGAAGCCTCCACCAACCTAGACTTCTGAACCCCATGAAGTTCTCCTTTAAATGTGAAGGAGAAATAAAGATAAAGAAAAGTCAAAATAGTATCTCTCAAGAATAATATATTTGATTACCTATGCTATTATGTGAAAAAAATATATATATTAAGACTTTAAGACAATTCTGAAGCCATTTCTGACAATTCTGAACCCTCTCAGCCTCCGTGCCTTAGTGCTTACCCTTCTCCCCTGGGAACCAAGGACCTAACAGCTACACATGCACATATGTTCTCCAGAAATTGGGGCAAGATAACCTTTAAGATGTTGACTCAGTTCCTGAACAATTACCCCTACAAGTATGTTTTGATTTAGTCCCCTAGGAAACGGGGGTCAAAATGACCTCTTACCTCACCTGTTCTGGCAACAGCTCTCCAGCCAATTATTGGTAATAGCCCTTTCGAATAAGCCAANGGGGCAAGATAACCTTTAAGATGTTGACTCAGTTCCTGAACAATTACCCCTACAAGTATGTTTTGATTTAGTCCCCTAGGAAACGGGGGTCAAAATGACCTCTTACCTCACCTGTTCTGGCAACAGCTCTCCAGCCAATTATTGGTAATAGCCCTTTCGAATAAGCCAATCATAATAGCCAAAGAACAGCCCCGCCCCTTGCTTTTGTGGCCTTCTCCTTTAAAAGTAGCCTGTACCAGCTATTCRAGGTCTCTCRGCTTCCCAAATGCTGGGGGACCCTGTCATGACAGAATTAATAAAATCCTCATGCTTTTGCATCGGCTGTGGTATGAAGGGTGGTCTCTGGGGGCAACTCCTCCTCGGTGTTTGGACTCTAGAGTCCAACAATACTTAAATATAAGTGAAATGATTAGTACTAATGTCTTAGTAATTGTTCTATTACTGTGAAGAGAAACCATGACCAACACAACTCTTTTTTTTGTAAGTGTTTTGTTTTGAGACAGAGTCTCTCTACAGAGCCCTAGCTGTCCTGGAATTCACCAGTAGAGCCAGCTGGCCTTGAACTCACAGAAATATGCCTGCTTCTGCCTCCTGAGTGCTGAGGCGTGTGTCACCATGACTGGCTACAAAGATAACTCTGATAAGGTATTTAATTGGGGGCTTCCTTACAATTTCAGAGATTTAATTTACTTTTATCATGGTGGCACAAATAGTGCTGGAGCCATAGCTGAGAGCTACATCATGATTCACAGGGGATGGGAGGGAAGTGCACGCACATGTGAGCGTGAGCACACGCACACACACACGGACTGAGTTCAGACAACCTGAGTTTAATACCTAGGACCCACAAAGTGGAAAGAGAAAACAGACTTCCTTTTTGCAGAGCTGTCCTGTGATCTTCACACATGTACAGTGGCATATGTCAACCCCAAGTATATAAATGAAAAACAAAACAGAACAACCAAAAATCAAAAACCCAGAAAACCAGATAGAACTACAAGGAATCAATTATAGTAGATGGAGACTTCAACAACCTTCTATCAGAAATGAATAGATACAGCAGGAAAATAAAAATAAAATTAGCAAGACTATAACTGAAATCAATAGTACCATCAATCAACTGGCTATAATTGATATCAAATAACCATTTTATCCAATAACAGTAGCTCAAGCTCACAAAGACCAGTGAGAAAGGCAGACCACATCCTGGGCTACAGAACACTTGAACAAATTTAAAACAGAAACTAAACAGTGTACTCTTTCATGTCCCAGTAGAGTTAAGATAGGAAATACCCAAATATGTGGTCGTTAAAACAACATATCCCCTAAAAAACACATAAGACAAGTAAATAGTATGAGAAATTAAAAATATTTTAACTTAATCAATATGCAAAAAAAATCTTACTGAAACCTGTGAGATACAAGAGAAGCAGTGCTGAGAAGCAAAGTACACAATGAAAAGATTTAGAAAAGAAAAATCCAAAGTCAATAATACAAATTTACACCCAAAGAAACTCAAAAAAAAGAATTAAACCCAGACTAAGCAGAAGAGAATTAAAAATTAGAGGAGAAACTAATGAAATTTAAAGAAAAAAAATTAGAAAAAAACCCCCAAAAACCAAAAGTTGGTTTTGTGAAAAGATAAAAGATATGGCACCAATAACTTCTATCAGAAGTGGTAAAGAAGACACTGCTACATGTCATATGTTAGTAAAAGATAATGATATTATGAATCCCCTTGTTCCCTGGCTTTGGTGTGGATCCAGGGAAAAGCTAGTTCTCCATAGCCGTTCTCATTCTTTCCATATCTAGTCTATCCTTTGAGACTCCCTGCTGATGCAGAGAACCACTCTCTACAAGGGACATATAGTTGTCACACTTGGTTGGAATCCAAAACTGCTCTTTACTAGGGACCCCATAGATGCTACACTTGACTAGAACCCAGAATGGGGAAACAGCAATGAAAGAACAAAACACACTTGTAGTTGTTTGAAAGAAAATAGCCCCCAAAGGGAGTGGTAATATTAGGAGGTGTGGTTTTGTTGGAGTGGATGTGGCCTTGTTGGAGGAAATGTGTCACTGTGGGGGTGGGCTTTGAGGTCTCACGTATGCTCAAGCCACACCCAGTGTTCGGTTCACTTCCTGTTGCCTGCACAAGATGTAGAACTCTCACCAGTCTTTCCAGAACCATGTCTGCCCTAATGCCGCCATGTCCCACCCTGATGATAATGGACTGAACCTCTGAACTGTAATCCACCCAATTAAATGTTTTCCTTATAAGAGTTGTCAGGATTAGTGTCTCTTCACAGCAATAGAAACCCTAAGACAACACCCACCCATCAAAGGTAAGACTAGATATTTATATACAGAAACATCTCAAATGTCATAACACTAGCTGCTTACATCCCAGTGGAAACACAAACATGAACAACCAAGACAATACTCCTCCCAGCAGAAGCCATCAGACCTATTGTAGTAGGCTCTGAGGACCTTGAAGTGGACATTACTAAATGCCTTAATGAAGACCATGAAAACAGAAAGAGTTCAATGAAATAATGAAAACAACTTAAGATCTGAAAGTACAATTTAGCAAATAAATAGAATTGCTAAAGAAAAGTCAAGTTGAAATAAAACTCAAAATGAAAAATTCAGGAAGTTAAAACACCTCAGCAACAGATGAAGACATAGAAGAGAGAATTTCAGGTCTTGAAGCAAAGTGGAAGAAATGGGTATGTATATACACTAAAGGTTATAGGTATTTTACAGCTACCTTGATAGGTATTTTATAAAATGGGGACACAGATGACTACTTTTGCATGTGCCAGCCAGTGTATAAAACACACACACACACACACACACACACACACACACACACACACCAGGTTGATTACCCATTCTCATCAGCTACCAGATTTTACTTTGAATCAATCATTCATTGTCTGGTACCCAAAGTAAAATTCATTTTCACTATATCAAGGTTTGCCTCCACTAATGATTTTTTTTTAAACTCAGAAGCTTTTCATCTATATTGGAATGGTGGCAGCCTCATGCTAAAAGGCTTCTGAAAGGTAGAAGGGACCATTAATAAGGAAATGACCCAACTAAGCAAGATGAGTATTACTCTAAACTGGGCCAGCAAGCTCTGAATGTTTTACTATTCTTTGCAACCGGCCCCAGTTTCCCAGCTTTGAGTTCATAGAAAAATTACCCCAGTTTTTTTTGTGTGTGTGTGTGCATTTTTTCTTATTGCTCTGAAAAAATGAAAGTTTTATATTTCAAAAGCTATAAAGAATTTTTATAAACCTAGATTTACACATGGACAGGGTTAGTTATTGGTAGAAGAGGAAATGTAGACACTATGCCTCAGGGACAAACTGCAGCTGGTTCCATCCTCGGCTCTTACCTGTGGGGGCCTGCATGGCTGAACTGGGGATGGTGGCAGCATCTTGGGGAACAGTGCTGGTATCCGGTTCAGGGGTGCTGGTTGTTGGTGAGGTGGGTGGTGGGCTCAGCAAAGTCCGAGGTTTCCTCTGTGAAAATGGATGGGAAAAGTTTGCTACCTGTGCATGGTACTTTCCTTTTTCATTTCTCTATTCCTAGCACTCAGTACACCCATGAAACAAGCATATTTATTAATGGAACCACATTTTATTTGCTACTCAGTAACTGGCCCCAAAGTTGTACATATTGAAAGTACTTATTAAACATTTTCTGTTTAATGCACTTTTTTTTGTTTGTCAAGACAGGGTTTCTCTGTAGTAATGCACTTTTATGCTAGATTCAGTATCATAAGAACTCTAAATCTTTTGTAAACTGGGCAGTAAAAGCAGAAAGCATGCTATGGCTTAATGTTATTTTGTTTCTTTCTCTAAATGGAATTGAACCTTCTGACTCTACCAGATGCTTTCCTCTGCCTCCTCTCTTCAACTCATTACCTGCTATTCCTTCCCAGTCCCCAGTTAGAATTCTCTAAAACTGCGATTTTATCTGGCTCACATCTTATAATCTTAAGCTTTCTCTTCAACAGGAAATGTTCTCATTTTATGTTATAAATTTATGTCCATCTGGGAAGCTCTCTTACTTTTCCTCTTAGCTCCATACTTTGTACTGTCCATGTGCTATCATTACCTGCTTGCACACTGATGCTCCCTATTGACCTAGAGCTCCGTGAAGGTCTGAGTGCCATTCCTCACATGGCACCTGACATATAAGTATTAATAAATGTTTATCATGAAGCATACAGTATAGAGTACCAGAAAGGGGGTAATTAAGAAGATCTGAGAGAAACCTATTATTGTTAGTATTTTTTGCTGGAACTCAGAATGTTTCCAAAACCAGTTTCTAAAAGCCTTTAGGTATACAAGGAAAACAACTATTACCAAGATCCAAAAATCATCTTTCACAAAGTATTTGTGTAAGGCACTCTGCCCTCTAAAGACACATAATTTAATCTAGAGAGATCTGCTGATGGCAGTGGTCATACATCAAATGGCTTCACATGAGGAAGTCATCATGCAAAACCCTTGTTAGAAATGGACATATGCTAACAATATCAGGTACTCCTGAAAGTAGAATTCTATGTAAGTAGGAAGTTATGATAGAAGGTAAATAAATACAAGTTCAACTTCAATGAGTTGGTACTATGATTTCAGGGTCTCTCAAAGAGTGGCCTGGTGAGCTGAGTACCGGAATGTTGTAGAAGAAAGCAGAAAGATGGAAGGTATCATTAGCATTTTAGATAGGTGTAATTACATGTATTACACAGACTCATGCATTAACTTTGATGTGGGATTCCCCTCTGTATGCTATGAATGTTTGATTACCATTGGTTAATAAAGAAGCTGCATCAGCCTATGGCAGGGCAGAATGTATACAGGCCGGCAGAATACAGAGAGAGAGTAGGAGGAGTCAGGGAGACGTCATGTAGCTGCCTAAGGAGACAGACACCAGAACTTTACTTGTAGGCCACAACCTCGTGGCGATACACTGATTAATAGAAATGGGTTAATTTAATATATAAGAGTTAGTTTGTAAGAAGCCTGAGCTAATAGGCCAAACAGTGCTGTAATAATATAGTTTCTGTGTGATTATTCGGGTCTAGTTGGCCGGGAATGAACAAGCAGTCTCCACCTACAAACTTAGTTCCACTTAACGGGGGGAAGGGGGCTCAACACCTTATTGAAAGAAGCTATTCCAAAGTCACACAGTGACCATAAATGGGGATGAGACCAAATCCTAAATGTGTCTGGTTTCTAAGACTTTCTTTTTGTTTCAAAAAGAAGAGGTATCATCACATGGAAGGCACATACTTTTATATGATTATGCAAAAGAGTAAAAGGGGTCAGATGTTAGGACACAAATCATGATACCATGAGAATATTTACATTCAAGAGAATGGCTACTATATTTTTGACTTCCTAAAGGGTGCAGAGCAGAGCAATCATAATAACTGAGTTCTCAGTTTTCAAAGGATATTGAAGGCCCTATAATGTAATCATATTAAAAAACAAGAAAACAAAAACAAACAAACAAACAAAACCACTTTGCTCCTCCATCTTTCTCACCTTTCCATTTGTCTTAGTGTCATAGGAGCTACTGTGTACCATGTAGTATACACTTCTGTGCAAACAGCTTTATTTGCAAATGTTCACTATGTAATGTGTTGCTGGCCGGGTTCAAGGCCTCTGGCTTTCAGTACACCATGAACACTGGACCCTCACCAACACTCTTCTCGGAGTGTTGCTTCCTTGAGTCAGTTTTCTTGGTTTTTTTTTGTCTTTTTAAATTTGCTTTTTAGTTAATACTCTTATTTATATTTATTTATCTCTATTATATTTTTGTTATTTCTTTTAAGGTTTCCCTTGAGGGGCCATTACAAGAGTGAAGGGCAAATGCAGAGGGACTGGGAAATGAGTGGATTGGAGTGCATAATGTGATATTCTTAAAGAATCAATAATAATTATGAAAAAAACTGAAGATTATAGTAATTTTAATATTTAGCATTCTGATTCTATGGTTTCAACGGTTTTTTCCTACTTATTCTGTTTTATTTTGAAGAGAAATTCTAGAATATATTTAAATGGCTTATACTTTGTTAACTACCAAAATGTATGCTAAAACAAATTTAAAAGGATTTGGTGACAGGTAACATATAAAATAAAAGATTTTTCTGAAAAAAAATCATCTTCAATATTTCTGCCTTCTTTTTCTTGAAACAGATCCCTGGCAGTGCCACCTAGTCCCTGAGAAAACACTTGTAACTACGGGAGCTTACTACTATTTGAGATAGCTCCTTATATACTGAAACAAAGACCTTCTGTTTTAATTTCAACTTGTTCTCTCATTTTGTTTTTGGAGTATCTCAGATACATACATTCCCTCTTTTGACTACCCTCAAGATATGCCCACGTAATCAAAACCTCTCTGGCCTTGCATTCTTAGGAACTTTATTCAGCCTCTCCTCTACAGCACGAGAAAGAGAAGAGGGAGTGAAGTAATGCTGTGATACAGCAGCAGCAGCAGCAGCAGCAGCAGTAGTTGTCGTCATAGTATTAATGACACTGCAGGACCAGGGCTAGGTATTAGCAGGGAATATTATACAGAAAGAATAAGCAGTGACATTGAGAATTTAAATCCAATAAAAAAGAGACAATTAAGAGCAGTAGCGTCATGACTAGAATCATCCATTCATTCGTCTGTCCGTCCATCCATCCATCTTACACATCCATCTTACACATCTCCCGTGAGACTGAGATACAAGGAGGAAAAGAGAAGAGAAGGTTAGGTACTTGACCTTGAGGAGCTTATACTCTACATGGACTAATGTTAGCTAGAGTTATTAACAAGCATAGCCAATCAGCCAAATAACCAACTCTAGGGAAAATATGGGACTGCAATGGAGGTCCAGGGAGAACAGGACATCATTTCCACAGGGTGATTTAAGTAATCAAATTCAGGAGGGAGGTTTTGAGAAACCCTTGATCATTAGGAAATAAGTGGAAGAGAGATGATAACAAGGGCCCTAGAGGAGTTTTTTTTCACACCATTGCTTTTGCTAGGGAAGCTATCCATGGAAACACTGAATGATTTATTCATTCGTTCAGTAACCATGCTCAGTGAAGCTTGACTTGATCTTTTCCTACGTTAGAGGAAAGTATATGTGTGTAGAGGAAAGGTGTGTGTGTAGTGGTGATCTTGGAACTAGATGTAGAAACCAGTCAATGTAGTCTTTGTCATTCATTTGCTATATGGTCTTAGGAAAATCATTTCACATGTCTAACTTTTAATTTACTTCATAATAAAGTAATGCTAATAATCTCCCAGAGCTTTGTGATGATCATGATATGAATGCAATAGCATCTAATATAGTCTGACATTAAATAATTAAATGAAGTTTTAAAAAGAAATCTTAGCAACAGCAAATGAAATACATTTACAGAATTAATATACTCTACATGCTAGGCATCTATTTTGTGCAGGTTAATGAGAAGCAGGATCTTTTATCTATGGAAGACATTGGATAGACTCTCTCAAAAACTATCCCTATTATCCTATCTCTAACATTAGTAAACTACAGGTAAGTGCTAAATAGAGATGGCAATCTAGATTTCTCTTAAAAACCACCAACTAGGTGGACAAGATGGCTAGATGTGCTCCTTTTCGGATGAAATGTGTGGCTGAATGGCCTCTTTGCTGTCACATACCTCTTTCTGGGAAGCCCACATTTTTACCTACCTTACTGCCAGGTTTGGGACCCCTCTTCTTTGGGAATTTCAAAGGTTCAGCTGACTTGGATGGGGTAGAGGTGGGATGGGGAATAAGGATCTTGGGTGTTCGGCCCCGCTTCTTTCCTGGTTTGCGCCCCCTCTGCCCTGGTTGATCCTCCAAGACAGTTTTGGTGTTGTGGATGCCGGGCTTCTCAGTATTCACATCAGATGCAGGGGAAGGATTCTTTGGAATCACAACTGTAAGAAAAAGACTCATTCTATTATCCCTCTTCCTGTATTTCCACCTGTCTTAATTAGGGTTTCTATTGTGACGAAACACAATGACCAAAAAGCAATCTGGGGAGGAAAGGGTTTATTGGGCTTATACTTCCATACTGTAGTGCATATCACTTAAGGAAGCCAGGACAGGATCTCAAACTGGGCAGGAACCTGGAGGCAGAAGCTAATGCAGAGGCCATGGAGGAGTGCTGCTTACTGGCTTGTTTCCCATGGCTTGCTCTGCCTTTCTTATAGAACCCAGGACCGTCAGCTAAAGGGGTGGTACCACTCACAATGGGCTGGGCTCTCCCCCATCAATCACTAATTAAGAAAATGCCTTACAGCTGGATCTTATATGGAGGCATCTTCTCAATTGAAGTTCCCTCCTTTCAGATGACTCTAGCTTGTATCAAGTTGACCTAAGATCAGCCAAGACACTATCCCAGACAGAAGGAAAAATAACATTTCTGTCCAGGGAGTTTGTCCTAGTTTCTTGGCATTTGACCTAGCTGCTTAGAAAATTACAAAATAAATTGAATTTATTTTGGCTACAATAGAAGTTTTTTTAAATCATTTCTAGTAGATACAGGAAAATATTAAAGATTTCCCTAAGTATCTTAGGGAAGCATTGCGACCCAAGTTCAAGGTGAATCCTGTGGCTAGAACCAGAGGCTCAGAACTGGGACAGATCTCAGGAGTCTATAGTCTTTTTCTGATGAGAATTAAGATCTAATAGAAGAGAAGTGGTACCTCTCCCTGGCTACTCAGTGAGGCAAGAACTTTTGTTTTCAAAGTGAACCCTGACAGCCACAGTGACATCAACATGGCTGAGGTTTTAGCATGATTAGTGCAGTGTGTGTGTGAAACATGAAAATGGAAATCATTTCTCCTCAACTTAAAATGTTTGCTCTTCATGAAAGTCTAAATCCTTTATGATTCCCAAAAGTTCAGACTTTTGCCTCTGCCTTGCACTCTAGTTATGACTGATGTCATACATCTACCTTTATTCTAGCTGCTCTATATATTGAACTCTTCATTACTCTTAGTTAGATATGTATCAATACTTAATTTTCTTTCTTTTTTTTCATTTTTCGAGACAGGATTTTTCTGTAGCCTTGGAGCCTATCCTGGAACGAGCTTTTGCACCGGCACCCAGCAATTTTCCAAGCTTAATCTAAGACCACATTCTTATTGAAGTCTTCTCTGACCAGGACACCATTAGGTCAGCACTTCTAAAGTATTCTGTGGACTACTTAATTTTATGTCATTCATTCATCTTCTCCTTAAATTTAGACCATTTAGAGATAAGGAATACCTAATTCATTACAAAAATAATTATTGAGCACTTGCTTTCGGTTCTATACTGTTTTGAGTCCTGGGAATAGAACAGTGAAGAGAGCAGACATAGTTTCCATTCATCAACTCAGTGGGAGAAATGGAAAGGGAACAATATGTATCAGAGTACCAGGTACTGACAAGTGCTATGATTCATGTAGGGTAAGGATACTACATTGTTTGGGAAGCATTCTTTTAAGCACCGTTCCAAAGGGCAAGCCTACGAAGACCCCACAGAAGAGTTGTCAAAGACAGTTTTGGTAAGTCTAATGTGTAACAAATAGAAATTCTAACGTGGGAACATGTTAGTGTTTGAAGTTAGCATAGCTGGACATGAGTTTGCAATGTGGAGAATAGATTAGAGAAGAAAAGCAGTAGGAATGAACAGATCAAGCTGGGTAGCTAGCTACTAAACGCTTGCTATGCAAGCACAAGGACTGACGTCTAAACCCAGGATCCATCTAAAAACGTTGGGTGTGCTGGTATGTGCTTGGAATTCCAGAGACAGGAAGACAGCTGGGGCTCCTTGGCCAGCCAGCCTACACTACCTAATGGAGTGGCTCAATGAGAGACCCCAACTCAAAAAACAAGGTTTGTGTGGGGAGTGCTGGGGTATGGTGCAGTCGGTAAAGTGCTTGCTGTACAAGAAAGAGCATCTGAATTCAGACCTCCAGCACTCACATAGAGCCAACATATAGCACACAAAGACATACAAGTACTTGAAACTACTACTATATCCCATCATAATTCCCAACTTTAAAGGACTGAAATCTATCCCTAACAATGGTGAAGGATGTGAAGGAATTAGAATTCAATACTGTTGGTCTGAATATAAACCATTCTGGAAGATTGCTTAGTTGTATACCTTATGACCCAACAAAATAAACAATACGGTTACCAACAGACATGTGCTAGGATATTTATTACAGCATTTTTCATGACAAAAATGACAAGCAGAAGAACAGAATGTAGTATATTCATAGAGAGGAACACCACAAGAGTCACAAAAGAACTACTGCTAACCATTTTTATATGCAACAACATAGCTGAATTTCACAGAAATATGCTACATGAAAGAAGTCAAATAAAAATTAAATGACAAAAAGCCAGGGTATACAATTTGTGAAGTGTGAAAACAGAAAAAAAGCAATCTAGATTGATAAGATGGTAGGTGCCTTTGAGAAAGTTGGATATTATGAGGGAGTCTTCCAGATGCTTTAAATGAACTATATCAGCATAAAAGAAACAGAGAAGACAGAACAGGGCTGTGGAGAAGGCTCAGTGCTTGCTGCACAAGAATGAGGATGTGAGTTAAGATCCCTAGCACTCACTGATAAAAGTGGGTCCTAGGGGCTGGAGAGATGGCTCAGAAGTTAAGAGCATTGCCTGCTCTTCCGAAGGTNTGGCCTGCAGGCACACAGACAGAATATTGAATACACAATAAATAAATAAATGTTAAAAAAAAAAAGTGGGTCCTAGTGGTGTGCACCTGTGACACTAGTGGATTCCAGAGACTCATTAGCCACCCAGTCTAGCCTAAAAGGCAAGCTCCACGTTCAGTGAGAATTTGTCTCAAAAGGGGGCAAGTAGAAAGCAATAGAGGAAAGCACCTGAAGTTGGCCTCTGGCCTCCACATGTGCATGTATGGGTCAGGTAACCATTATACACATGTAGATACGTGCACACATGCATACATGCACATATACCCCACCAAAGTATAATGGTGCATTGAAATCTTGGTATTATTAGAGAAACAGTAATTGGATTCAGAGTACATTTGAAGGAAGAGTTGACTTGACTGGATGTCAGGAAGCAAAAAATTAGCAAGCAAACCACAAAAGCATATTGAACACATCCAATTAAAATCATATCTAATGAAAAAGAGGAGTTATACATGAAACAATGTTATTAGCTGGGACAGTTGGGAGATTAATGATGCCTTTTATTGAGGTGGAAAACACCAGAGAAAGAGATCCAGAATTGAGTTTCTAAAATTGTTTCTTATGAGCTGTCTATTAGATATTAAAATACGGAAATGTTAATTATGGAGTTATATATCTGAGTCTGGAATCCAAAGGAGATGCTAAAACTGAAGATAAAAATTTGAGAATCATCAGTGTGTTTACTGGTATGTAAAATCATTTGACTAAATAAGATTTTGTTGAGTATGAATACATAATCAAGAGGGAAAAAGATAGTTTCTAAAACACATTAATGTACATCAGTTAGACAGAAGAGCTGGCAAAGAGATTAAAGAGTGGTCCAAAAGTGAATCCAAAAGAAAATGAGTGTGAAGTCCCAGAAATCAAGAGAAGTGTTCTAGCACCTCAACCTGCTAACCAAATCTAACATCACTCCACCTGGAACACGTCCAGTCTATCTTCTAACTTGATGGACTGATAATACCACATATTTATCATCTCAGCTTCAAATCAGTTATCTTGAGGTCAGACACACCAAAACTGAGGTTCAGTTAACAAAACAACTAGCCTTGTCAATGTAGAGAGAAAAATACAAGAGCTATTCTAGATTCTGAAGGTGAACATGACATACAGTTAATGCAATATATGGTTTGGTTTAGAGCCTGGGGGAAGATATATTTTGAAAAGGAATATTAGGTCAATTGATAAGATTTACATACTGATTCTGGTAATATCTGATGTCAGATGTGGCTTGCTGAGTCACTAGAGTAGGGCATCATACATATTACTGAATAAATCAGAGGATATATTTATCCCTATGATTTAGCAATTCCAACCACAGGTATAAATGCCAGGGAGGTTCTTGCACATATATATCAGCATATGTGTATTAATGCTCACAGTAGAATTATTTTTAATAACTGGCAAGTTTAAATGATCCAAATACTCACTATTAGTAAGATGGGTTTAGGCCGGGGCACAGCTCACTGGCAAAGCATGTGCTCATGGGCATCATGCATGAGTCCTGGGTTTAATCTACAGCACACATACATTTAAATAAAGGAAGGGGGAATTATTTTATGTTATGTAAGCTAAGAATGGTGGCTTATGCCTATAACACAAGCACTTGGGAAGCCAAGGAAGGTAGACTGTGGTGAGGCCAAGGTCAGTCTGAGCTACAGAATCAGACTGTCTCAAAAGATTATGAAGATAGCATTCATAGTGTGTGGTCTGGAGGCTTCTAGGGAAACAGCTTAATTAGTGAAGTGTTTGCTGCCCAAACATGAGGATCTGAGTTTGATCTCTAGAATGTACATAAAAAGCCAGGCAAGGTGATATATGCTTGTTACCACAGTGTTGAGGAGATGGAAGCAGATGAATCCCTGGGACTGGCTGAGAAGTCAGCCTAGGTTAATCAGATAAGCCCTAGGCCAGTGAGAGACCTTGTTTCTAAAACCCAAGATAGTGCCTGAAGAGGAATGGTAGCCAAGTTTGTCCCCTGGCCTCCAAACTCATGTGCACGCATGCATGTTCTTATTTGTACATATGAACATGCACACACACAGAGATACAAAAAGAAAAAAATAAAGGAAAAATCCTTTTTGAGAGTCTATAAAGTACAAATGGTTTCTAATGGTGATCAGTATTATTTTCCTTGTTCACATTCATTCTTTCATGGTGGACTTTTCCAGAGGCTACTTTGAGGGTATTATTGTTCGGACAGGTAACAAAATGTGTACTTGTGTATATTTATTCTTGAACTGTGTATTCATTACTAAATACTTTTAAAAAACAGCTTTCTGGGGGAAAGGTTTCTCAGTGGTTTAGTGTACTGGCTGCTCTTCCAGAGAACTCAGATTTAATTCCTAGCATCTACGTGATAGTTAACAACGATAGGCTACTCAGGTTCCAGGGGATCCAATGCGTTCTTATGGCCTGTGGATATGAGGCATGTATGTGATGCAGACATTAATGTATGCACAATACCCACAAACATAAAACAAAATAAAAACATCTTTCTTTTGTATATAAATATGCAAATGTTTAATACACATTGCTCGATGAGTTTGGATACATGCATATACTTATGATAGCATAATCAAGGTAAAAAACATAGTCATCACCTCCAAAACTTTTCTTATGTTTCATTGTGTGTGTGTGTGTGTGTGTGATAAGAACATTTAACATAATGTCATGGTTTAAAAGAAAATAACCTCCAAAGGCAGTGGCACTATTAGGAGGTATGGCCTTGTTGGAGAAGTGTGTCATTGTGGGAGAAGGCTTTGAGGTCTCTTGTTCAAGCTTTCCTTGGTGTGACTTGTAGTTGAATTCCTGTTTCCTGCAAGATCTAGCACTCTCAGCTACAGCACCACATCTGTCTGTACTATGTTATGCTCCCTGTCATGATGATAATGGATTGAACTTCTGAAACTGAAAGCCACCATTTCAATGAAATGTTTTCCTTGTAAGAGTTGCTGTGGTCATGATGTCTCCTCACAGAAATAAAAACCCTAAGACATATGAGAACTACATTTCTAACAAAATCTTAAGCATACAGTGTGTGTGTGTGTGTGTGTGTGTATTGTGGTACAGTACATCTCTGGAATTTACCATGCATTATTGAAACTTTATACCCATCCACTGAATCATAACTCAGCATTTTTCTTTCACCTACCCTTTGGCAACTGCCATTCTAGTCTGTTTCTATATTCTTGACTGCTTTAGATAGTTCATGAGTAGAATCATGTAGTATTCTATGTTTGGCTTATTTCACTTAGCAAAAAGTCCTCTGGGTTTGTCCATATTGTTACAAATGACATTCACATTGCTATTCTTTTCCATTCTTTTTTACGCTCTGCTCATTCCAGGCTTTTCTTTAAGACTGAGTTTCACTGTCTGCATATACCACAATTTCTCAATCTGTTTATCTGTTCACAGACACCTGGCTTGTTTCCATGGAATATGTTCTTGTATATTCCTGTTTTAAAAAGTTTTATTTGAGACTGGAGAGATGGCTTATCAGCTAAAAAATAAAAAGAAAACAAAACAAAACACTAGTGGCTCTTCAAAAGACCCGCTGGAAATTGTCCCAATACCGAAAAAATGATTCACAACTGTCATAACTCAGTCCCAAAAATCAAAAACCTACCCTAGCCTGCTTGGGCACCGGGTACAGACATAAATGCAGGCAAAACATTTATACACATAAAACAAATAAATTAAAAAATATATTTAGAAAGTTCCATGTTCTAATTTCTACTATAGTGACATGAAGATATAATTCACATAAATTTTTTTTAAAGTCTTTAAGAGTATATTTGATAGTTGATCAAGTATACTTGATGAGATTTAGAATCATTTAGGTATGTCTGTGAGGGTATTTCTAGAGAGTTATGGGAAGATTTACCTCAAATGTAAATGGTACCATTTCATGGGCTGGAGTCCATAAATAAAAAGCAGACAGCAGAAAACCAGTGGAGTCCCAGCACTCATTTCTCTCTGCTCTCTGACTGCTAATGCAATGAGCCTCACACTCTTTCCAAAAGTTAGAACTGCTCTGTTACCAGCCTTTCCTTGCCCTGATGAACTACTGTGCCTTCAAATTGTGAGGCAAGAGAAGCCCTCCTTTCCATGAGCTGCTGTTTCAGGTATTTGGTCACAACAACAGGAAAAGTAACATAACATGAATATCCACACAGCCCAGCACATATCAACAGCAACACTGGAGAAAGTCCTTCTAACACATTTCATAGAAAGAACCTAACTCTCATTAAATTCAGCACTCTACTTATTTTATACCTTAGCCTGAGTAACTAGACCAGCCAAACGGCCTCCTTTTAAGCCGGTTTTTATGAGTCCCAAGACAGTGAAAGCCCATGAACCTAAGTGGGGTAGGAAGGTAATGAATCACCTGACAGACAAGGCTCTCAGTGGGTACCTAGTACATGGCTACAGAATAGAAATGAAGCCAGATGGAGACCTTGGGGGAGGGTTGAAGGGGACGGGAGAGGCAGGGAGGGGAGCAGATAAAAATGTAGGGCTCAATAAAAATTTATTAAAAATATTAAAAAAGAAAAAAAATGAAGCCAGATAACAAGAGAAGAGCAGTCCCCTGTCTCAGCTCTTTACAGTAGTACTAATAGTTTGCTTCTCTCTTTCCCTGAAGATTAAGCATACATAGTGTAGTGCACAACTATGAAACTAGGGAAGAAGTTGCCTTCACTGAACTGAAAAGATCTGGACAGAAGAAAACAAACAATTTTATTGGACAGCTCTTAAAAACCAGGTTATGCATGTCTTTTGTGAGCAACACTGAGATGAGGCTTCAGGAGAGTTTAACAGCTTCTTAATAACTAGATTTGAAGAAGCTATCTCGAGGGAAGATCTGGAAGCTCTTTCTATTAGGAAGCCCTGATCTGCCTTGCCACATTCTAATTTAATTATCCTGCTTGAAAAAAAAAAGAAAGTAAAAAAGGATAGTATCAAGGAATTAGGGATCTAATTTTAGTTCTGTCCCTTATGATGTGACCTTGAATTTGTCATAATCTTTTCTCACTTTTCTAGATGTAAGTGATTAGTCAATTTTTGATTGTCCTTATCAGAGAAAGATGAAAGACATGACTATAATCCAACACATTTTGGTGTTACTAAGGTGAAAAGAATTAACTTCTT
>LOJH01000193.1:61190-74452 GCA_001685095.1 Ellobius talpinus | reverse complement strand
GCTGGGATTTTGATGGGCATTGCGTTGAATCTGTAGATTGCTTTTGGTAAGATTACCAAAAATTAAATATTTTTTAAAAAACAAAAACATTTGGGGGCTAGAAAGATGACTCCGAGATTGAGAGCACTGGCTGCTCTTCCAGAGGACCCCAGGTTCAACTCCCAGCACCCACATGGCGGCGGCTCACAACTAATTGTCCATAACTCCAATTTCAGGAGATCTGACACCCTCACACAGACATACATGCAAGCAAAATACCAATGTACATAAAATACAAGTAAATAAATTATTTTAAAAATAAATAAATAAAAATAAATATCCATGGGGCCCAAGGAGGCGGCTCAGTTAGTAAAGTGCTTGCTGTGTCGTTGGCCCTGGAAACACAAGGCATTTGTGCAAAGGCTTTGCACTCCTGTTCGTCCCAAGCGTTGGAAGTGAGAGCTGCCTGGAGCTGGCATCATAGCCTCTGAAACCCCAGGGTTCCTTGCGATGAGCTTTCTTGGGCTCAAGTCAACAAACTCGTTAGGATGTTTAATAGAAATTCCCTGACCTCCGTGGAGTAGGATTCGAATCTCCCCATAGGAACAGAGGAGGAAGAGTCAACCTGGCGCTTGTGTCTGCAAGGCAATCATTTCCTCCAGGACTCTTACATGCTCCTCTTGGGGCTGCGAACAAAGCTGACATGGGACAGAGAGCAGACAAAGCTATTCTCTTCCATGCGCAGCCCAGGCCTCTCACTGCAGGTGGGGGTGGGGGAACTTACAGACCTGGCTGGGGGCTGGAAAGAAGGGTCTGCCTGTAAGAGCATTGGTAGCTCTCGCAGAGGACTTGGATTTGGGTCCCAGCACCCACAAGGCAGCTCACAGCTGACCTAACTCCAGTTCCAGGGCCCCTGACGCCCTCTTCTGACCTCCCTGGGTGCTACATGCAGACAGTGTGCAGGAAAAACACGGGTATACATAAAATACCAAGAAGTAAACTTTGTAGGCCTAATTTAACAGGAAGTATCTGTAGGAAGAACAAATGAATTTCTCTGTCCCCAGCAATTAGTCTCTTGCGGGAGAACAGACAGGCATGTGCAGTGGGTTTGCTTGCAAAGGGGTCGGTACTCCAGAGTGGGGCTGCTGGCAGATTACTCTCCTCTCCTTCATGGAAGGGAAGTCACCACAAAGAGGGGTTTGCAGCTCTTTTAGCACCAGTAAGTATCTGCTGTGAAACAGAGCAGGTGGGGTGGACTGAGCCTCTCCGTAATGGCTGCTTCTCAAATGTCTCCGCTCAGAATTGTACGGCACTGTGTGATGATTTGTACGGCACTGTGTGATGATTTGTACGGCACTGTGTGATGATTTGTGCTGTCCTTTTACCCACACAGAAAGGTAATATTCTGAAGTTTCATCAGCTCACGCCCTCCCCCCATTTTCCTGGTAGACCTCTCTCTCTTCACTCATGCTGGTTTGGGCTTTTATTTAATTTTTTAGAGAGTATCTCATTCAACCTAGGCTGCCTCAAATTCACTTACGTAGGTAAGGATGACCTTGAAAGTCTGATCCTCCTGCTTCCACTTCCCAAGTGCTGGGGTTGCAGGCGTGAGTCACACTTCTCTCCAGGGAGCAGAGGACACATCTGACTACCTAAAAAAAGAATGGAATGAGACGATCCAACAGCTTTTAAACTTCCAAAGTCTATCCCCTGTGGAAAATAGGTTGGCCAATAAGATGTGAGAGAGGACAGATCCCCAGAACTGGTGGAGGGAGGAGGGAGGAAGCCACACCATTTACTGAATGCAGGCATCTTCAAGTCAACACCCAAGGTCAGGGACAGAATCAAAAATCCCGGAGACTTGCAGCTGGTTTGGGGCAAAACGCAAGACGGAAAACGATCCCAGAGTAGAAACAGCTGGACGATGAGCTCAGATCCAGGGGTCTGAGGCAGACCCCAAAGAGGTGCTGGTAGTTCAGCCTGCAAAAGAGTCTCAAAGGCCTAGGGAACCTTGTCTCACCACGTGCAGCCATCTGGGATCTCAGGGGATATGGCAGTTCCCAGGGGTGTCACAGGCCCTGAGACCCCAGTGGTCTGAGAATCCAGGGCTCCAGCAGGGACACTCAGGTGACTGGATGTGATGTGATGAAGGTGAGGAGGGACATGAAGCTACAGACTATGAGACTCTAGATTTAGAAGGTCTTATCAAGTAGAATGCATGGAGAGAACTGGGAAGGAAGGTCCGGGCAGACCAGAAGCCCAGAGAGGCTCCAGAGGAACCACTGACAGAATCTGGTGACTGCTATGACCCCCTTAGGCTTATGTTCGGAAAGCTGTGGAGACTTTAGGAGGCAGAGCCTGAGTGACGCGAGGTTGATGAAGCAGGACTCGGAAGCTTGTACCTGCTCACCAGTTCCATCTTGCCCTCTCTGCTTACCAGTGTGTAGTCAGAGAAGCTCCTAAGTATCTCTGGAAGCTACTCCCCCAGCCCTGCTGTGCCCTCCCCGCCATAATGCACTGAAGTTCTGACACCATGAGCCCAATATGCCATTTTCCCCATCAATTATTTCCCTCAAGCATTTTGTTCATAACAGGACAGAAGTAACAAGTGCAGAGACAAACTGCACAGGAATAGTAACAGAGAGGGGGCTGGACTGAGAGTGTGGGCAGGACCCCTGAGAGCCAGAAAAAGAAAAAATGAACAGCCATGCAGCTGAGCAGTGTCTGTGAATAGACACAGACTTGACCATATCTCCCCTGCCTCCAACTCCTTAATAACCTCCCCGAGACCTTGAAGGAAAGGCAAGGAGCCATCCTGTGGTCTAATCCCTGCCAAAATGCTTCTACGAGACCCCACCACACCAGCCACATGGCCCTCCCTCAGTATCCTGTCTGTCTTTAGAATCCCACCAATGGCCAGTAAAAGTCTAAGTTGCCACACATGGGAGACAAAGAAACGAAAATCATATGAAAAGCTCTGTTTCTTGGCACTGAGCCTGTCTGTGATAGATGCTTCTCAGATGTTCTCAGGACAGCTGGGGCTACTCAGAGAAACCCTGTCTCAAAAGAAAGAAAGGAAGAGAGAGAGAAAGAGAGAGAGAGGAAAATGTATAGTGGAAGGAAGTGAATAAAACCATCCAAGACCTGAAAGTGGAAATAGAATCAATAAAGAAAACCCAAACTGAGGGAAATCTGGAAATGAAAAATTTAGGAACTCAAGCAGGCACCACAGAGGCCAGAGGCAGACTTCATGAACAAAATACAAAAGATGGAAGAGAGAATCTTTGGTATTAAGACATGATAAAAAGAAATGGATACCTCAGTCAAAAAAAAAGAAAAGTTAAATCTAAAAAGCTCCTGCACAAAACATTCAGGAAATCTGAGGCACTATGAAAAGGCAAAATCTAAGAACGTGGAAATAAGCTTACATTTTTGGGCCTCCACACTCAGGGCAAAGGGTTGGAAAAAGATATTCCAAGCAAAAGGACCTAAGAAGCAAGCTGGTGTAGCCATTTTAATACCTGACAAAATGGACTTCAAACCAAACTAATCAGAAGAGATAGGAAAGGACAATATATACTCATCAAAGGGAACATCTGCCAAGAGGACATTGCAATTCTCAATATCTCTCTGTCATGATCTGCTTGCTGACTTGGTCTGTCACCTGAGTACACTGTCCCTTTAAGAGATAAGCCCTGCCCTCTCCCAACCCCTCCCCTTCCACCAAGAGAAGCAGATACCCTGCCTCCTCCAGCCTCTGCTCTCTCTCTTTCTGTCTCTCTCCTGAAGAGGTAACTTCTGTCTTCTCTCTCTCTCCCTCCCTCTCTCTCTCCCTCTTCTCCCTCCCTTTCTCTCTCTTTCCCCCCTCCCACCTCCTCCCTCTATCTCTCTCTGCCCCTCTCTCTTCTTCCCTCTTCTCCCCTTCCCCCTTTTCTTTTCCTTCCATAACCCACTAAATAAACTCTATACCCAAACTCTCTTCTCTGCATGGCATCTGTCTGTCTCTCACCTGCCACAGTCTCCCACTCACCAAGGTGATCTGCCAAGGCCTCAGGAGACTTATCAAGGCCTGGGGGATCCACCAAGGCCTTGGATCACCTGCCACTACTGTAATGGATTAGTAAAAATGGTGTGGATCCCCAAGTGGCTGCAGCGGCAGAAACACTGCAGGTCAAAAGGCAGTAGTGGGCAGTCGGTCAAGAGAGCAGCAGCCAGTCCTAGGCAGGGACAGCGCAGTTCCCTGAGTGGCTGTAGCAGGCCACGAGGAGAGACAGAGGGATGGGCATGCCATGAGACCACACCGCAGGTCTCCGAAGGCAGCTGGTCCTGGGCAGGGAGTCATGCGGCAGCAGGTGAGAAACAGAGACATGGATAGGCATGCCATGCAGAGTGAGGTTGGATATTTATTTAGTGGGTTTGGAAGGGAAGGGTGAAGAGCAGAGAGAGAAACAGAAGAGGGGAAGGGGAGAATGGAGCGAGGCAGAAGCTGTCTCTTTGGGGGAGAGACAGAAAAGGAAGAGACTCAGGCTAGAAGCTGAATTATCTTGGCTGACAGAGGAGGGAGTGGGCGTGGCTTGTCTCTTAAAGAGACAGCACAGACCATTACAATCAGACCACCACAGATTAAAGCTAGATATCAACAACAGAAACAAACTCATGGAAACTGAACAACTCTCTACTGAATGAAAAATAGGTCAAGACAAATTAAGAAAGAAACTAAAGACTTCCTAGAACTGAATGAAAATGAGTGCACATCATCCATCAAACTCATGGGACACAATGAAAACAGCGCTAAGAGGTAAGTTCATAACTCCAAGTGCCTACATTAAAAAATAGAAGTTGGGCATTGGTGGTGCACATCTTTAGACCCAGTTCTCAGGAGGCAAAAGCAGGTGGATCTGGAACTCTGAGTTCAAGGCCAGCCTGGTCTACAAGAGCTAGTTCCAGGTCAGATTCCAAAGGTACAACGGAACCCTGTCTCGAAACAAAAACAAAAATGGAGAGGTCTCATACTGGTCACTTAACAGCACACCCAAAAGCTCTAGAACAAAAGAAGAAATCACACCCCAAAAAATAGTAGACAACAAGAAATTATCAAACTCAGGGCTGAAATAAATGAAATAGAAACAAACAAAATCAATAAAACAAAGAGTTGGTTCTCCTAGAAAACCAATAGGATTGACAAACCCTTTCTCAAATTAACTAAAAGGAAGGGAAAGAATATTCAAAAACAAAACAAAACTAAACAAAAACAAAACAAATTCAGAAATGAAAATGGAGACATAACAACAGACACCAAGAAATCCAGAGAATCATAAGGACAAACTTAGAAAATCTACGCTCCACCAAATTAGAAAATCTAAAAAAAAAAAAGGATATTTTCCTTGGTATAAACCACTTACCAATGTTAAATCAAGATCAGATAAGCAATCTAAACAAACTTATAACCCCTAGTGAAATAGAAGTAGTCATTAAAAGTCTTCCAACCGAAAGAAGCCCAGGCTTAGATGGTTTTAGCACAGAATTCTGCCAGACCTTTGAAGAAAAGTTAATTCCAGTACTTCTAAAATTATTCCACAAAGCAGAAACAGAAGGGACATTGCCCAACTCATTTTATGAGGCTACAATCACCCTGATACCCAAACCACATAAATACCCAACAAAGAAAGAAAATTATAAACCAATCTCCCTTATGGACATAGATGCAAAAATACTCAATAAAACACTTGCAAACCGAATTCAAGAACATATCAAGAGGATCATCCACCATGATCAAGTAGGCTCCACCCCAGAGAGGCAGGGGTGGGTCAACATATGTAACTCAATAAATGCAATCCACCCTACAAACAAACTGAAAGATAAAACACAGGATCACCGTATTAGATGCAGAAAAGATCTTTGACAAAATCCAACACCTTTTCATGATAAAAGTCCTGGAGAGATTAGGGATATACGGTACATACCTCAACATAAGGCAGTTTACAGCTAGCCCATAACCAACATTAACTTAAATGGAGAGAAACTCAAAACAATTCCACTAAAATCAGGAACAAGCAAGGATTACACTCTTTCCCTACCTAATCAATATATTGCTAGAAGTCTTAGCTAGAGCAAAAAGAAAATGAAAGGAGATCAAAGGGATACATATTGGGAAGGAAGAAGTCAATGTATCTTTATTTACAGATGATGTGATAGTACATAAATGACCCAAAAAATTCAACCAAGAAACTGCTACAACTGATAAACATCTTTAGTGAGTTGACTGGATACAAAATTAACTCATAAAAATCAGTAGCCCTCCTATATACAAATGACAAAAGGACTGAGAAAGAAATCAAGGAAAGAGCATCTTTCACGATAGCCTCAAATCATATAAAATATCTTGGGGTATTTCTAACCAAGCAAGTGAGACTTGTATGATAAAAACAAGTCATTGAAGAAAGAAATTGAAGACATCAGAAGATAAAAAGATCTTCCATGCTCATGGATTGGTAGGATAAACATAGTAAAAATGACCATCCTACAAAAAGCAATCTACAGATTGAAAGCAATCCCATCAAAATTCCAACACCGTTCTTCACAGATCTTGAAAGGACAATTTTCAGCTTCATATGGAATTGTTAAAGAACTGCAGGAGGTCTCACCATTCCCTGTTTCAAGTTGTACTACAGAACTATACAAACAGCATGGTATTGATCAAAGGAGTTAAACTGAAGACCCAAACATAAATCTACACACTTATGGACACATGATTTTTATAAAGAGGCCAGAAATCCACACTGGAAAAAAAAGACAGGATCTTCAACAAATGGTGCTGGTCAAACCGGATGGCTGCATGTAAAAGAAAATAAGATCCATATTCATCACCTTGCCCAAAACTCAAGTCCAGTGGCTCAAAGACCTCAATATAAAACCAGGTACACTGACCCTGATAGAAGAGAAAGTGAATTCATTGATACAGAAGACTTTCTGGATATAACACCATTAGTGTACACACTAAGGCCAACAAATAATAAATGGTTCCTCACAAAACTGAGGAGCTTCTGCTTGGCAAATGACACTTGTCATTCAGACAAAGAGGCAGCCTACAGACTAGGGAAAGATTTTCACCAACTACACACATGATTGAGGGCTAATATCCAAAATACATAATGAACTCAAGAAACTGGATATCAAGAGAACAAACAACCCAGTTTTAAAAATGGGTACAGATGTAAACAGAGAATAGAGGAAACTCAAATGGCAGAGAAACACTTAAAGAGATGTTCATCATCCTTAGCCATCGGGGAAATGCAAATCAAAACTACTTTGAGATTTCATTTTACACCAGTTTGAATGACTAAGATTAACAAAGCAAATGACAGCTCGTGCTGGCGAGGATGCCAAGAACACTCAACCACCGCAAGCTCATACAGCCACTATGGCAATCAGTGTGGAGGCTCCTCAGAAAGATGAGAACTGGTCAACCTCAAGATCCAGCTATACCACTCCTGGGCATAGACCCAAAGGATGCTTCCTCCTACCACAAGGACACTTGCTCAACCATGTTCATTGCTGCTTTATTCGTTAATAGCCAGAAAGTGGAAACAACCTAGATGTCCCTCAGTATAATAATGGATAAAGAAAGCGTGCTGCATTTACACATGGAATATTACTCAACCGTTTAAAAGATGACCTCAAATTTGAAAGCAAATGGATGGAACTAGAAAAAGTCACCCTGAGTGAGATAAACCAGCCCCAGAAAGACAAATGTGATCAGTGCCTAGTTCAGCCATCATCAGAGAAGCTTCCTCCTGCAGCATATGGGAACAAATACAGAGACCCACAGCCAGACATTACAGAGAAAGTAAGAGACCTGGAAACACTCAACACCAAATGGAATGTCTCCATCAAATCCCTCCCCTCAAATCAGGGAACCCTGCAGAAGAGAAGGCAGAAAGAGTGTAAGGGCCAGAAAGGTTGGAGAACACCAAGAAAACAAGGCTCCCTACATCATCATGAGCAAAGCTCTCATGAACTCAGAGAGACTGAGACAGCAGGCACAGGGTCTACACGGATCTGCACCAGGTCCTCTGCATAAACATTACGGCTCCCAGTTCAGTGTTTCTCTGGAATTCCTGAGGGTTCAAATGGGTGGGTCTCTGATTCTTACGCCTTCTCTCTTTCCTTTCTGTTGGCTTGCCCAACTTTAATGCGATAGCTTTTATTTTATACTTTATTTTATTTTTTAAATGAATGAATGAATGAATGAACAAATGAATGAATGAATGAATGAATGAATGGAAACCTATCCTCTAGGGTAAAGGTTAACAACTGAACTGTCACTTGTACCTGCTGGGAGAGGGGAATCAGTTTCCTCCAGGACAGACCTCATGTTCAGGAGTAGTTGACCAACATATAATGGACTCCACAGTTTTGTGTGTGTGCTTTATGGTTATAATTTGATGTTGTTTTTCTCTTTGTTTGTTTGTTTTTTTATTTTGGGTGTGGTTTTATTTTGCTTTCTTGGTTTTGTTCTTTGTTTTTTTATTGGGTTTTTGTTTTTTTTTTTTGAGAAAGAACTTAAAGTTGAGTCACCAGGGAGCAGGAGAGGATCTGCACAACGTCGAGATGGGGAACAATATGATCAAAATATATTTAAATTTAAAATTGTTTTAAATAATAAAAAACATGAAAATCAAAAACAATAACTTTAGTCAGGCCTTGTGGCACTTGCTTGTAATTCTAGAACATGTGAGGTGAAGGCAGAGGAATTAGGAGTTCAAGGCCACCCTTGGCTACACTGCAAGTTTGAGGTCAGTCTGGGCAACAAGAGACCCTGTCTCAAAACAAAGCAAAATTAATTTTTCTCTTTTTGCAGACTAGAGGTCCACCATTACCGAAACCCCAACTTTTATGGAGCGAGTGGCAAGGCAATTGTTTGTAAGGACACAGCTCGTGACTCTGCTGATGTGAAGGCCAGAAGATGCTTCCAGGACCGAAAACATGAGAATTTACGAATTATTTGTCTTCATGATTTGCCCATTCATGCCAGCCTAACCACGGAGGACATAGGAGGGAGGAGGAACTAATTCTGTTTTCTTTGGTATTTTGCAGCCAGGATATTGGGATTTTATTTATTTTTTGCTTTTTTGTGCCAATAAATTCAGCAAGGAGAACTGATAGAATTCTTGGTTTATGAGATGGGTCTCATGTGGCCTTAAACTCACTATGAAACTGAGGATGGCCTAGAGCTCCTGATCCTGCTGTCCCCACCTCCCAGGTGCGGGAGTTCAGGTCACCACACACACCCAGCTGGGGAGGGTAGAGCTTCAATAAAGCTGTTTGTCACACTGATTTGTGACTAGGGTAGACCTGACTGTGGCCTTCATTCACGTGTTTTCTTCCCTGTGGACCACGTGGGAAGTCAGGCATACGTCAGGATTTCCCGTGGTGAGCATTCTAGAGGTCATTTGCGTGAAGGCTGTGGTTGGCTTGCAGACCCCTTTCCTGATGTGGAAAGGGTGGTCCCCTCACCCTTCGTGAGCCTGGTTTGGAATGAATTGTAGTGAGGCATTTAGCGAGATGGAAGCGTTCCTTAAAGCTTTCCCTTCTTCTAGGAGAAAACCATGGAAAGAGGCTCCTCCTGCTCTCCTGTGGATGTTGCAAGGCCGCCATGTTGCTCAGCTCCAGGGGATGCGGTTAGACCAGGCTCTGACCAGCATAAGTACACTGCATATATGTACGTATGGTGTGACTTCCACCTTCTTCAAGGGACCACACACACACACACACACACACACATACACACACACACCACGGCATCAAGCTTCTCCCCAGCGGAAGTCCCTTTCAAGTGCAGGTGTTGTCCCTTTGCCCCACTGTTTTTCATAACTGTTTTGTTTATTGGCTTGTGAGATTTTTCTGATCTCAATTTTAAAAAAATAAAAAATAAAAAAATAAAGGATGAGTGATCAAGAACACTGGCTGCTCTTCCAGGGGCCCAGATTCGATTTCCAGCACACAGGGCAGCTCACAACTGTTTTTAACTCCAGTTCCATGGATTTACCGTCCTCTTCTGGCCGCTGCAGGCACTGCATGCATATGGTACACATACTTCACAGGCAGACTACCTATACATATAAAAATAAATACATTTTAAAAATAAAAATTGGGGCTGTAAAAATGATTCAGTGCTTAAGAGAGCTTGCTGCTCTTCCAGAGGACCCAGTATGAGTTCCCAGCCCCCATGTGGGGGCTCACAATTGTCTGTCACTCCAGTTCCAGAGGATCTGGCAATCATCAGACACGGACACATGCATGCAGGCAAAACCCTCATAACATGACCTTGTGGTCCCAGCTGAAACAGGAGGATCATTTGAGTCCAGGACTTCAGGCCAACCTGATTGACACAGTGAGCCCCATTTGTAAATGACAATAGCACACTCACACTGTTTATTGATGGAGTCCTCCATTCATATGGTCGGACTGCAGTGGACACCCCAAACTATAGAAAGTCAACAGCAGCTGACTGTGGATACCCCAAACTCCAGAAAGCCAAACTGCTTACAAATGGGTGTACTGTATTTAGAAATTGTTTTGAAGAATGTTAAAATGAAGTCATAATGGATTGATTAGGCCGACCCTAAATCCAGTAAGTACAATGTCCTTATAAAGAGACCAGGAGGGGCACAGGGACACAGGCAGAATGTTGTGACGATGAAAGAGGTGGAAATGACATTCTGCATGCCAAGGAACTTCATGGGCTGTTGGCAGGCATGGGCAGAAGCCACGGAGACAGAGGAGACTCTCCTCACAGCCTTCAGAGAGCATGGTCCTGTCCCCACCTTGATTCAGATCTACGGCCTCCAGAATAGAAAGAGAGTAATGTCTTCCCCTTAGAGCCACCCAGTTTACGGTCATTCATTATAGCAGTCTTGGGCAAGTGACGGTTTTGCTAGGAAACACGCTGTAGACAGACTTACACACAGCTTGCATTTACGTGTGCCTCCATGTTTATCTCCACATACTGAATCCATGATGCATCCAATCTATTGCAGTAGGAGAACTGGCTCGTTTCCTCTTCTCCAAGAGCTTGGCTCCCATTATTCGGTCACCTCCTCATGAAAAAGTAGCAGTTTCTGCCATACGCTCCCTCGGTCACCCTGTCTCACCGGGCGCTGTTCTGACTCCCTTGTCTGTCAGTTCTGGCTGACAGAAACACGCCTCCCTTCCAACCCCCTGAGCCAGGTGAGTCCGTGAGTCCCTGTGCGGGTTCCTTCTCAGCCAGCGCTGCCTCTAGTAGCACGTGCTGGCCTGGGCTGCTCTGCACGGATTTTAACATTATGTAAGCAATATGTGTTGCCCGTTTCCTCACGCCATGTGCATCCTCACTCGGCGCCATGTTTATGACCTTCACCCAGACAGATACCTGTAACACTAGCTCACCCATCTGAACTGCTGGGTTGTATTTCCTGATGTGAACTGCCTCGGTGGAAGGACGTTTGGTTGTCTGCTTCGTTTTGGTTTTTTTGTTTGTTTGTTTTTGTTTTTTTCTTTCTGTGGCAGGCATGGACTTGCCTCCTGGTGCAGAGCAGTTTTTCTAGGGCAGGTCCCCAGGAGTGGCTTCACCGCATCATCGGGCGAGCATCACCACATCAGGCACTGCCAAATGTTTCCCTAAATACTCTGTTTGTCCTTCCTAGTTCTCGAACCCGCGGAACAACTGCTGTTGGCCCATAGTTCAATGCCGATGCATTCAGATCTTTAAAATGCTGCCTGTCTGGTGGGGCAAAAGAAGAGACAAATCTGATTTTATTTGTATTGTCCTTCCTGAGAGGCTGAGCATCCCTCCCAGTGTTAGCTGGCGCACTGGGCTTACTCTTTTCAAAAAATGCCTGCTGATATCTCTCTTTTAATTTTTTTTAAAAGTTATCTTCTTCTGTATGATTTCTTTGTCTATATGTATGTCTGTGTACTATGTGCTTGTCTGGTGCCTGTTGAATCCCCTGCAACTAGAGTTATGGGCAGTTGTGAGCTGCCATATTAGTTCTGGGAATTGAACCCTGGTCCTCTGGAAGAGCAGTCAGTGCTCTTGACTGCTGAGCCATCTCTCCAGCCCTACTTTAAACATTTTTGTTAAGCTAAGCCTTACATTGAAATTTAAAAATTGAGCAATTTACTATAAATCTTAACATGCTATTTATCATAGTATTAACATTTGAAATATATGTATCAATTTGGTGTTATTTAATGAAAGTATGTCATATACTTTAAGTCTATCATTTGATATTCATTTAAACTAGCATGTTATGAAAATGATTGTTTAATCTGTAAATAATTGGTTTTCTCTTTCCTGATCCTGTGCCACTAAGATTGACTCCAGTATTAACAGAGGCAATGAGGGAGAGTAAACTTACTCCAAGAGGATGCTTTATTACTTTTAAAAAGATTTATGTTTATGTGTGCTTGCTACGTGACTATATGTACCATGTTCCTGCCTGATTCCCCAGGAGGCCAGAAGATGGCATCAGATTCCTTGAGATGTGACAGTTGTGAGCCATCATGTAGGTACTGGGAATTGAACCCAGGTCCTCACAAGAGCAGTTTAACCACTGAGTTGTCTCTCCAGTCCCTAAAGAGTATGCTGTAAAGAAAATGGTTTTTCTTTTTCTTCTCTCTCTTTTTTAAATTTCTTTCTTTTTTCTTTCTTTTTCTTTTTCTTTTCTTTTCTTTTTTTTTGTTGAGACAAGGTTTCTCTTTGTAGCCCTGACTGTCCTGGAACACCTATAGACCAGGCTGGCCTTGAACTCTCAGAGCTCTGTCTGCCTCTGTCTCCTGAGTGGGGGGATTAAAGCCATGTGCCACCACCCATGGCCAAGAGAACATTTCTAGCATTCCCTATTAAGAATGATGTCTGCAGGGCTGGGGAGAGGTATGGTGGATAAAGCAATTGCCCCACATGTAAGAACAGGAGTTCAGGTTCCCAGAACCCAACCCGCAGTGTTTTTGTCCTCATGGTCATGAGCACATGATACTTGAGTCTTTGGATTTCTAATGTTAAACTACCTTCATATTTCTGGGATAAATACAACACACACACACATGCACACACACACACATGTTCTCTCTCTCTCTCTCCTCCCACCTCTGTGGGATCCAACTCTACAGTTATTCTTTTTTTAGTATTTATTTATTTATTTATTGTATACAATATTTTATCTGTGTGTATGCCTGAAGGCCAGAAGAGAGCGCCAGACCTCATTACAGATGTTTGTGAGCCACCATGTGGTTGCTGGGAATTG
>LOJH01000193.1:39983-61086 GCA_001685095.1 Ellobius talpinus | reverse complement strand
GACCTTTGGAAGAGCAAGCAATGCTCTTAACCACTGAGCCATCTCTCCAGCCTCTCTACAGTTATTCTTAAAAGAAAGCCAGCTTCACTAGTTCCACAGTCCACTCTGGGCTCCCGCCTTAATCTGAAGCTATTTTTCTTGCCAGCACATAACACTTTAGTTTTTGCTGAGACACCATCTCAGGGTCTCACCCTGTAGCCCAGGCAGGCCTTGAGTCTGTGGCAATCTTTCTCAGTTTCCTGACAGGCAGAAGCCACCATTTCTGGCCTTTTTTTTTTTTCCTGTGACCATGGAAGAGTTTCAAAAAATTTTATCCTAAGGAACACACATGGTTTTCATTAAAAACCATTTGCATATATGGAGTGTGTATGTGTGTGTGCATGGTTTATTTATTTTTAAGACAGGGTCTAAGTAGCATTGGCTGTCCTAGACTCAAAGTGTAGAACAGGCTTTCCTTGAACTCACAGGACTTTCCTTGAACTTGCTTGTGTCTTCCAAATTCTAGAATTAAAGAGATGGCCACTGTGCCCAGCTGTATGTATAGTGTGCGCGTGTGTGTCTGAGCGTATGTACACATGACATGTGCAAGCAGAGGTTAGAGGATGTCAGAGAGGACATCAGATCTCTTGGAGTTATCGTTGGCTGTGAGTTTCTCAGAAACAAACCTGGGTCTTCTGCTACTTGCTTGTATGACTACTTCTTTTAAATACCATCTCCTCTTCTCAAAAAAAAGAAAGGAAAAAACAAAAGCAAAAACAAACAAACAAAAAACTGCTTAGAGAGGTTCTTCCCAACATTAGTTTTTGGAAGAGATCAGTTCAGTTCTGTACTTGATTGGTCTGGTCTGCTTCTAATGTGCTTTTCTTGATTCAGTTCCACACTTGATTGGTCTTGTCTGCCTCTAAAGTGATTTTTCTCATTGTCTCACAGTTGGTGGCTACTAACTATTGGCTTGGGCCATCTTCCCTGTGAAACGTTTCCAATTTCCTCTTAAAATTATTTTTATTTTTTGTTTTGTTTGTTTGTTTGTTTGAGGCAAGGTCTCACCATATGGCCCTGGCTGATCTGGAACTCTCTGTAGACCAGGCTGGCCTCTAACTCACAGATCTGCCTGTCTCTGCCTCCCAAGAGCCAGTCTTCTGTAAGGCCGACTGCTAGGCCGACCAAGATCCACTCCCCGCCACCATCACTGTCACACAGCAACTGCTGCACGCACGGCAGCCCCGTTAGGCTACCTGAGACCTCTGCAGCCTGATGTAGCCAATGGCGACCGCCTTGCCGATGAAACAGCGGCAAAAGCTGGCGCATCGTATTTCCAGCTGTGTCTCATGACAATGGAGCCCTACAGATCTTCCTCTTGCTTCACCTGTGTGAAAGGTGCCTGGGTGGAGCNGGACAGGCTCCAGAGAACACGTGACTCAGACTCCCCCACTGCTCTAGACCATCATGGGGAAATAGTGTGTGAAAGGCCCTGGTTTGGTACAGCAGCTTGGCTTCCACCCTGTGGAGCCCCCTCCAGAGCCCCTTAAGCCCCTCCAGCCCATGCCCCTGAATGTTCTGAGATGAAAATCCCATTATCAACACCCCATCCACACCAGGTGCCTGAGCATGGAGGTTTTCTTCAACTCTTTCGGTTTTTTGTTTGTTTGTTTGTTTGTTTTTTTGGTCTGTTTCCCTTCTCAATATTTTCTTTCCCAAGTAGTCATGGAGGATGGAGGTGTTGGGTGGGAGTTGGCCTTGATTTCCTCCTCCCGCCTAACTTCCTTCAGTGACAACGTGGACTTAAAAATCAAAGCTGTCCTGCCAGGATGACCTCCCAGAGTTGTTAAGTCGGCACTGTGCCCTTTCTCTCTGTGAGCTCTTTTACGGACATATTCTCCAGCCTGCACGTCAAGAAAAATGTAGGGCATGTTGGCTGACGGAGGCAGGCTGGAATCTGGAGATAATGAGATATGAACTGAACGTTCATTTTGCCAATATTTTTTAAAAGTGTCAAACCAACTCTTATTTATTTAGTTCGATCAGTTTGACCAACAGATCAGTTTGGTCAAACTAAACATTCCTAAAGGTGGGGCTAATGAGAAGCCCCTGAGCCTGGTGCTGTCCCTGTAGCCATTTGCCTCTTATTGCCTTGCTTGTACACATCAGAAGTCCTAAGCCAACCTGAGGACCCAGTAGCCTAGATGGCAATGAGCAGGGCCACACAACTGCCTAGTCATCTGCTCCCATCCCCTGCCCCTTGAGGAAGCCCAGGTGGCAGGGGACAGAACAAATGTACCACTACTCACGGTGTGAAGCTATCTGCTGGCACAGCTATGCTGGAGGGCATCAAATAACTCAGGGTCAAAGAGGGGCTGGTCTGCCCCTCAGAAGCCAGCGCACTGTTGGAGCGCCCCAGTGGCTGGTCTGCCTCTGCATCAGCACTGTGCAGGGCTGTAGAGTGCTGCCGGCAGGCCTTACAGCATTCTTTCAGTCTGACTCCAACTGCCTGCTTTCTACTCTGTTTAACTCTGGGCTTCCCCACCAAGACTGGTGCCTCAACTAAGTTTCATTCTGCTAGTTTTTGAGGTGATTCTCATTTTGTAGTCCAGGCTGTCCTGGAACTGGGTAACCCAGGCTGAACTCAAACGTGGCAATCCCCCTGCCTAAACCTCCTGAGTGTTAAAATCACAGGCACAGGCCACCTTGACCAGATATCATCTTACAACCCCTAGCCGCTTCTCCTTGTTCATTTTGGTGAGCATGAGGATGGAAGGTTTTGAAAATGACTGTTACTTTCTTGTCAGAATTTATTTAAATGTTTTATTTATTTATTTATTTAGGATTTTTAAAGACAGGGTTTCTTTGTGTAGCCCTGGCTGTCTTGGAACTTGCTATGTAGACCATGTTGGCCTCAACTCAAGAGATCCTCTTGGCCTCTGCCTCCTTAGTGCTGGGATTAAAGGTATGTGCCACCATTGCCTGGCTTACGTATGTGATTTAGAGCTGTTGAGTTTACTGTCCAAACAAGTCTATTGGCTGGACAGGGCCTGTGAATATGAATCTCCAGTGCCACCCAAAAGAATATGATCTTAGAAAGCAGAAATGCCATGCACATTGGCATATGCTTGTAACCCAATAAGTATGCAGCGGGGGGGCGCTATAAATTTGCAGGTAGCCTGAGCTACACAGAGAAAAACCTAGTCTCGAAAACAGAAAACAATTACATTTCACATAAAAACAATCTAAAACGTTTTAAAAGACAAAACTTTCTCCCCAGCATAAAAAGTTTTTCTCAAACATTTTATACAATAATTTACTTTTATTAAGTTTATAAGTTTTTGATTACCCAAGTAATACATACTTATTTTAGAATACAAAATGTATATTTAAAAAAAAAGCCACTCATAATTTTGCTACTATCGGTTAACTACTGCAAGCAGACACTGAGCCCAGCCCCACTCATCCTTCTGGTCACACATCAAAGATTCCATACATTTTCTCATAGGAAATAACAAAGATACTTTTTAAAAATACTCAAACAGTATTTTTAAAGGTTTCTTTACAAAGTAGCTTCCTACAAATTCTCCGTTTTCCCAGTTCCTCTGATACAGACAGAGACTATGGGCATTTATGAAGATGAACGGTGAAAGGGGGAGAACAAAGCGGGGAGAAAGACGGGGCTCATCTCCAGATGCCTCCCCTACTCCTCATGCTGCTAGGGGCAGGATGTCCACTTTTCTTCCGTGCAGGCTTTTCAGACTTAGGGGCTGAAGCCAGCCGTCGAGGGACAGCCTGGGAGGGGATCTGAGAATCGAGGGGAAAGAAGAAAAGTCATCATTATATACCCTCACTTCCGCCACAGAAGGGCCCCAGCCAGTGAGCCCAGGGAAGGAGACACATGTGCCAGCCAGTGGGGGGTGCGAGTGGAGGAACCAGGTTGGGTAGCAGGCCAGCCAGGGAGTGTGAAGCGCTGAGGACCAGTCAGACAAGAGCCTTGCTCTCCCCTGGTCCCGGCTGACTTTCCCTCACCTCTTTCCTGGGGATCTCACCCAAGCGGGAGTCTGTGTTTCTTCTGGGGACAAGCTCCCCTTGGCCATCGGTCCTGCCATATAGAACAGATCAAGGGTGCGAGTGAGGACCACAGCATAGCTCTGTATGGTCTCTTAAGAGTGTGAGTCTCAGATGGAAGAGTTCAACCTGCCAACATGAGGCCTAAGGCCCAATCACCAGTCACAAAAAGAGAACTGAGAATGGAATGGAACTGGACACTGTGCGGGAGACTTGGTACCAAGTTACTTAAACTGAGGTACAACTAGATATGAAGGTGAAGAACTGGAAAATGGAAAGGTTTCTGAATAAGGCACAATCAAACTTTAATTCAAAATCAAGCCCCAGATGAGTACAGGTGTTTCTGGATGCAGCTGTGTTGTGAGACTTCACTGCAACCCTGATGCTAAGCACACAGCACACATGCTTCATACCGCACACTGCCTGGAACACCTGGCTCTAACTCGGTCCTACTGCACATTGTGAATCACAGTGTTCTTACTGTACAGAGGAGTGTTCTGCTCTAATGGGCACAACAGTTTAATTACAGAAAACAAGGACTGTGTTTCTGTACTTGTGTACCAGGTACACACATATATGTGCACATGCATGTGGAGGCTAGAGGACAGCCTCCTCATGTTGCTCCTCAGGAGTTGTCCATCTTAATTCTTCTTGAAACAGGGTCTCCCCAGGTGGCTGGCCTCAAACTCACAGAGATCCACCTGCCTCAGCCGCCCAAGGATTAAAGGTGTGCACCACCACTGCTTGGCTACCTTAGTTTTTGAGTCAGGGTCTTTTATTAGCCTGGGGCTCAGTGATTTGGCTAAGCTGGCTGTAGGCCAGTGAGCCCCAGGGTATTCCAAGTGTGTACCCCACCTGTCTTTTCTGTGTGTTCTGGGGTCACATGCAGCTCTTGTGTTGCCAGCACTTCACCACAGGTGCTGTCTCCCCAACACTGCCATTCCTCATCATCTACCAAATTAGCACATCTTTGGGTTGTATTCACATGCCTGATTTGAAAAACTGTTGTCTGAGTTGCTAACTTCAAGTTTCATTTAAAAAAAAAAGGCAGGCATGTTCACATATGTCCCTTTAGTCCCAGCACCTGGAAGGCACAGGCACTCTGAGTTTGATGCCAGTCTTACCGATATAGTGAGTTCCAGGCTAGCCAGGGTGGCAAAGTGAGACCTTGTCTCAAAAATATTTAATAAATAAACAAATAAGCAAATTTCCTTATGATTTACTATGAATTAATGTTTTATTTGTTTTAAAAAAGATTTTCTCAGGTAAAAAGAGCCATGTGGAAAAAGTTTTAGAAGACCTTCAATGAATAAAAAAAAACAACAAAAAACTCCTAGGATTCTGAGTTTTGAGCTTCTGGGTAGAGAGGAAAGAAAACTGGGGTACAGATACGTGGGTGGGAGTTTAAGAAGAAAAATCAGTAGAAATGGAAGCAAAGAGATGGGGAAATTGTGAGTCTACATTTCATCCCTCATCCCTCCGTGTCCCCACCCCCACAAGGACAAAAGCCTGCACTCAGCGGATACACTGGGCCTGATCACTTCCCAACCCAAATTCCTCCCCATCCCAGGCTCATACCCGCCATGCTCCAGCCTCTTCAGGTACAGCAGCAGGTCCTCAGCAGGCAGAGCACCCCAGCCCCGAGCCTGGTACAGTCGTAACAACTCGGACACTTCCATCTGCTGCCTCGGGGAGTTGAGGCCCTCTGTACCTGAGAGGCGAGTGGACACCATTATCCGAGGGCTCCTCTCCCAGCCTTCATTCCATTTCCCTAGGGATAGTCTGAAGGAAACGGTCTCAAGCATTTCCTTTTCTTTTCCTGGCAAACCCTGGCCTGCTTACCTCTCTCTGGGGAGCCAGTGCTGAGACCACTGCCTTGTAAATGGGATGAGGGAAGCTCGTGGGCCCTGAAAAGACTAGACGCCATGGCTATGGGAACTTTCGTCTTATGGACAGGAGGTGGAAGGCGTGGCACTTGAGGGGCTTTCTCCCAAGACGAGACAGTCCGAGAACCTAGCAGTAGGAAAGATGTAAGAATGAACGTGGGCACAGCTCACAGATAGCAGCTCAGAGGCCTGGGTTCAGTCCCCGGCACAAATATAACGGCATGGAGGCCCACATCCACACTCTCGGTGCCTGGGAAGTAAAGGCAAGGTGATCAGGGTCCGCAGTCACCTCAGACTGCATGAGATCCTGTCTCAGAAAGAAAATGGCAATCCTTTCTTCCAATCACATTTTTTCTATGTCCTGGGTTTTATGTAATAAAAGAATAGTGAGTATGACATCCAGTGATCACTATGTATTATAGCATAGGTATCTGGACATTTAAGTGAGTACTTTTAAATTTAGCTATATTAGTTTAGCTGTTATTAATATATTGCAAAGTACCAGAAGTTACTGTTTCTAACAATACCAGGTAAAATATAAATTCATTTAGAAATGGAACCCAAATTCAAGCCGGGCATTGTGACTCAGTCCTGTAAACCCGGTGTCTGGGGGCCAGGGAAGGCTACTGCTGTGAATTCAATCTAAGTAACAGCAAGTCTGAAGCCGGTCTGGACTACAGAATGGATCCTGTCCCAAAAAACATTCAAACAACAACAGAAGAAATGGAATCCAAGTTCAAATAAATGTACATAAAATCTCTCTACAGAAAACGACTGTGACCTTGTGTCTAATTCAGATTTGTTTTCTATGCTAAGACAAGTAAAGCAGAGTCAAGTCCTACCTCCTACTTCATCCTAGATTGTCAATTCCCAGCCCCGACCTTCTTCACAGTTGGGACTCACCAGACTTAGGGGGCAACAGGTCAACAGAGGGGTTTTCATTGCTCTGAGGTGCTGTCTCCAGCAGCTGAGGAAATAAGACAGGATGTTCCCCTAGAAAACTGGTAGAAAGAAACCTAGGGTCCAAGGGAACAGGAAGTCTAGGGTAGGGGTCTAAATTCCAGAGGAGAACCATGGGCTAAGAATGAGATAAACTAACAGTTGAGATAAAAAACTGGTCCTAAAAATAAGGCAAAGAAAGGGCTGGGGAGATGGCTCAGTGATTAAAATTCATATTGAGCAAGCATGGGGACCTGAGTTCAATTCCCAACACCCACATAAAAGCCAGGCACAACTAACAATGGTGGCACATGTCTTTATTCCCAGCACTGGGAGCCAGGAGGATCTATGTGAGTTTGAGGCCAGCCTGATCTACATAGTAAGTCACAGGTCAGCCAGGGTTATATAATAATGTCCTGTTTTTTTGTTCTTTTTCTGAGACAGGGTCTCTCTGTGTAGCCTTGTCTGTCCTGGAACTCACTTTGTAGACCAGGTTGACCTTGAATCACAGAGATCAACCTGCTTCAGCCTCCCAAGTGCTGGGATTAAAGGTGTGTGCCACCACTGCCAGGCTGAGGCCCTGTCTTTAAAAAAATCCAGGTGTGGTGTAGGATGGAATCATTTTGCAGCCTAAGCACTTAGGAGGGAGGGAAGAGGGAGCCAGGCTAGTCTTGAGGGCTTGTGGTCAGTCACTCCAGCCAAGCAGGGTCTAGTCAGAGACACTGTCTCAAAAAAAGAGGGGGGGTTGGGACCTATAGGATAAAACAGCTGACACTGACTTCTGGCTCACACACTTCATAAGCATGCATGTACGTGCACACACATAAACAAGCACAAGCACAGGCATACACCACACACAGGCACACAAACATACAGACAAAGGCAAGGACTCAGTCAGGCACAGTGACAACCCTGTGATTCCTGTTCTTGGGAGGCTGAGGCAGGAGGGACACAGATCTGGACTGGATGCTAATCCAGAACAAATGAGTCAGTAGGTAAGAAAAATGGAGTTCTAGGTAGAATTGCTCTTACCTGCTGCAAAAAATTCTTAAGGCCTTCGAGCTGAGAAGCAGGAGGCAACCCTGGTTTTAGAGAGCCATCACCATCAGATCCAGGGTCTTCCTCCAGAAATGGTCGCTCTGCGCTATGGTCAGCAGTGAAGGCCTCCAATGCAGAGAAGGGTCTGGCTATAAAATGAGACAGGTGCCTTGGCATGCATGTGTCTGGAAGAAGTCTCTCCAGACATGAACTTGCCAAATGCTCCCAAAGAAAAGGCCATAGAAGAGCGGGGGCTGGAAGTTAGCTCAGTGGCTAAAAGTTCTTCCAGAGGACCTGGGTTTAATTCCTAGCACCCACATGCTCTCAAACATCTTAAGTCCAGTTTCGGGGATCCAGAGCCCTCTTCTGGGCTTCACAGACACTGCATACACGTAGTCCACAGACATAAAGGCAGGGAAAAGATCCACATTTTAAAAAATCTTTTAAACAAATTAATAAATGTAAGAGGGCACCACAGCTAGGAGATGACCCAAGAGGTTTTAAAGGCTGGAGAGGGAGGAAGGCACTTGTCTAGAATATCACACAGCGGAATTTTAAGACAGAAATATAGACAGAAGCAGAAAGTTGTGGCACTTAAACTCTACACAAGTTTACCATAAACTCCTTAAAGAACACAACAAAAGACATGCTCTGAGGACTGGAAAGTGGCTAACAGAGTGCTCACCTAGCAAACACAAAGCACTGGGTTTGATCCCAGCTCCACAGACTGGATGTGGCAGTATACCCCTGTAATCCCAGCATTTGAGAATCAGAGTTCAAGGTCACACACTTGGATATGATAGTGAATCCAAGGAAATCCCCACCTTCTTGCAAGATGGCTCAGCCAATAAAGGGACTTGCTGCCAAACCTGATGCCCTGAATTTGATTCCTGGACCCCACATGATATAAAGAACAAATCAACTCCCATAGCTCCACATAAATACCATGGCATGGATGTGCCTATAACACACAGACAAATAAATAATGTAAAAAATTTACAGTTTATGTGTGCAGTGTACAGAGGCCAGAGGACATGGGTTCCCTTTACTGAACCAACCTGGAACTATAAGCCCCAGTTGTCCCCAACCCTGTAGTGGTTTAAATGAAAATGGCACCCACAGACCCATAGGAAGTGTGGCTTTATTAGAGGAAGTGTGTCACTGATGGTGGGCTTTGAGTCTCAGATGCTCAAGCCAAGCCCAGTGTCTCTCACTCTCTTCCTACTTCAAATGTCTGGACTACAAGTGGATTCACCCACTTCGAACCAAGCAGAAAATCTCTCACAGGTGTGCCTGCCATTCCTGGATTTTAGTTCATTCCAGGTAGAGTCAAGTTGGCAACCAAGAGTAGCCATCACAGACCACGACCCCCCCCAAAGGCTGAGGTTATCAGTGATGATCACACACTGGCTTTCACACGGGTGCTAAGGTCTGAACTCAAGCCCTAGTGCATATAGAGCGAGGGCTCTTACTCCAGCCAAGCCTGCACTTCCCTCTTCTGCTGCACTAGGGACTGATCCTAGAACCTCATATGAGAGGCAAACATTCTGCCACGGAGTTACAGCCTCAGCCAAGGCCTGGAACTCTTTATCCTCCTACCTCTACCTCCAAAGTGCTGGGAATGTGCCACTATTCCTGAATCTACTATTTTTTTCCTTTTCTGATAGGGTTTGATGTATCCCAGGCTGGCTTCAAATTCATTATGTAGGGCTAAAGAGTTGTTAAAGAGTGGTTAAGAGCACTTGTTGCTCTTAAATAGAAGGTGGGTTCAGTTCCCAGTACTCGCATGACGACTTACAATCATCTGTAACTCCAGATTCAGGGGATTCAATGCCCTCTTCTGGTCTCCACAGGCACTAGGCATGCATGTGGAGAACATATATACATGTAGGCAAAACATTCACACACATAAAATAATAAAAACAATTTTAAAACCACCTTACTATTCAGCAAGGATGACCTTGAACTTCTGATCTTTTTGTCTCCACCCATTGAGTGCTGGAGACAGAAAACGACCCAGCAGGTGTTTTCTGTGATGCTGAGGGTTGAACCCAGGACATCACATGTGCTAGGCAAGCACTCTACTGACAGCTAAGCTGCCAACCTCAGCACTCTTCATTCTAAAGTCACAATTGATCAACATGCTTGAACCACAAAGAAATCCTATTCATCAAGTCACAGCTCATTACACCAGGGACGGCCACCCATCGGAACAGCCCATCAATAGGTAAGTACCATCTATCACTTGGATTCTTTAAACTGGACCTAAGAAACTATTAAGTGTCAAGAGCCTAGGTTAGAGTGTCAGGACTGGTCAAGTCCATGTATAAGCCAAGGTTATGAGGAAAGAGAGCCACTAGTGTGAGAGAATCAGAGAGAATGGTAGCCTTTTACAGAAAGAAGCAAGGGTGTAGAACGAGGCAGGCAGGAGAAATATATTCCCAGAGAGGTAACACGACCACTACTCCTGCCGTCACCCGCTTCTGACTCCAGTCCTCAGAAGTCCATGTACTCCTATGATATCCTCTTCCCTTTACAGAAGGAGCTTCTGCTAAGACATCAGAAGGAAGCTAGATAAAGAAGCCATTCATGCATGGAAGAACACCAGTGGCTTCTGCCCTAGGTTACCTGCGGGTGGAGCCATGTCAGGTTTAGGCTCCAGGGGCTGGAAGGAGTTCTGGTTCTGGAAAGGGGGTCCCAGCAGGAGGCTAAGATCCGGGGAGGTGTTACAGAGAACAGAAGGTACTCCAGGAAGATCATCCCTCACTTCTAGGCTTTGCTGCAACACAGGTTTCAGGGCCACAGCCATTGAAGGCACGGCCCAGGTCCTCTTCTCCCCCTTCTCTGGCTCCAGAGGCCCAGGGCTAGAGGGCTCAGCGGGAGGAGCCTGGCCAGGAGAGAGAAAGAAAGCAAGATCACAGCCCCGTGGGCTCAAAGTCTTACTACAGGCATTTGAATATGATTACAAGCTACTCAAATTTCTTTCAAGGAGACTGGGTAGCATTGAATTTCCATCAAATTTTAAACTGATTGTTTTTTATATTACAATTCTATTTCCAGAAATTTTATAGTCAAATTATATAATTACATGCATTTTAATATTTATTGTAACACTATAAATATAAAATACAGAAAACTATTTCAGTATCCAGTAATGTGTGCTTAGGAACATACAAAGCTATACAGCAACAGGCAGAGGGAGGCAGCCGGTGACAGAGTTGAGGGAAGAGGGGAGACGCTCAGGACCAGCTCATGCTGCCTCTGGGGAAGGGACCTGGACACAGAGGCTGGGTCCTGGGGTAGGATGGAGGTCACTTTTTACTCTACACTTTTTTATTGTTTAGACTTTTTTGTTTGTTTTTTTACCACATACATGTTACTAACTCTAAAACATTCTAGCCAATAATCACATCACAAATAAAAAAAAGTAAGAGATGCCAACAGAAGAAAGACTAGGAGTGAGGGCCCCTACTTTAGTCTAGGGCAGGACTTAGCAATAGTGTGCGTGTGTGTGCGTGTGCGCGTGTGCGGGTGCGTGTGTGTGCGTGTGTGTGCATGTGTTTGCGCGCATGTGCGCATGCGTGTATGTGTGAAGGCCAGGTGTCAACCTTGAGTGTAGTTCTCAAGCAGTCACTTGGTTTTTGTTTTTGTTTGTTGGGTTGTTTATATATTTGCTGTGTTTGCTCTTCCTTTGAGACAGGCCCTCATGCAGCCTAGGCTTATCTTGAATTTACTATAAAGCTGGAGGATAACTTGGAGCTTCTGACCTTCTGCCTCCACCTCCCCACAAGCAATTATGCCCAGCTATGTTTTTTAGCATCGGTTTTAGTGATGTTTAGTCAGTTCCTCATGCTTGCAAAGCAAATTCTCTCCCTAGCCTTAGCAACAACTTACTGCCATAATTAATTCAGCCATTATTTCACCAAACTAGTATCACATATTCATTCATTCATCATTCATGTCTTAGTACTGGAACCACAGAACTATGTCCAATGGACTGGGGCTAGTATGGTGAGCTATGGTCATGAAAAAACAGTTTACTTGGGCAGGACAGATGTTCTCTGGGGCAATGCCTACCTGAGGGTTGGGAGGCAGGAGCGTGGTACTAAGCAGCTGGTTGGCCTCATCCCAGTGGGCCTGCAGCATGGCGTGGATCCTTTCTACCAGCTCCACTCGCTGTTCCTCCAGCTGCTGGTTGCCACTCTTCAGGTCAAGCACTCGAGCTTGCTCCCTTGCCAGTCTGAAGAAAAGAGAACAGCTGGGGAGATGGCTCAGTTCATAGCTTGTCTGCTGCAGAAGCCTGAGGACTAGAGTTAGGATCCCCAGTAAGGGCAGGGTGTGGCAGCGCACATAGGGAACCCCAGTGCTGAGTGAGCCTAGGGATCCCAAGAGCCTAACAGCTAGACAGTCTAGCCAAACTGGTGAGTTCCAAGTTCAGTGTCTCAAAAAATAAGGTGAAGGAGACATCTGATCTGACATTGACCTCTGGCCTACACATGGTGCAAAGGAACATATACATACTCCCCATACACACACATTAAAGAGGTGACTTAGGGATTTTAAGGAAACAGAGCTTAGAGGACACAAGCCAGGACACCCTACCAGACATCTGAAATTACTAAGGATTTATACATTAGGGGAGGCCCCATCTTCTGAGAGGCCATTCTTTGTCATCCCCAATCTGGGCGTTACCCATTTCAAGAGGAACCCAAGACCAGTACCTGAGCTCATAGTCCTGAGCCACCTGCTGCTGCCGCTCCTCCCGTTCTGCCATTTCTACCTTGAACTGAGCCAGCTGTGTGGCCAGTTCCTGTTGGTGCTGTCCACTGAGTTCCTGTAGCTGCTTCCTAGGAAGGCCCGGGGGAAGAAGACAACAGATGGGCGATGCCACCAGGGGGCTAGAAGAGGGGCTCAGGGTTTAAGAGTGTGCCATGTGCTGCTCTTGCAGAGGACCTAAGTCTGGTTCCTAGCACCCACATTGGGCAGCTAACAACGGCATATAACTCCAGACCCGTCTCCTCCACAGGCATCTGTACTCACCCGCACACACCTAAACACAGACACGTGTGTTATAAGGAGGCTGCTTGTTTGTTCCCAGCTGCTCAGCTCCAAAATAATCACACAGAAACTGCTTGGCCCATTAGCTCTAGCTTCTTATTGGATAACTCTTACATCTTAACCCATCTCCATTAATCTGTGCATCACCACGAGGTCGTGGCCTACCAGCAAAGTTTCAGTGTGTCTGTCTCAGGTGGCAGCTCCATGGCTTCCCTCTGACTCCGCCTCCTTTCTCCCATCATTCAGTTTAGTTTCCCCCCCAGCTCTATTTTACCCTATCAGGCCAAGCCAGTTTCTTTATTAACCAATGGTAATCACAGCATACAGAGAGGAATCCCATATCACATGTGTGTATCTACGTAATTAAAAATAAAGCCATTGTTAAACAGAAAGATGTGATCAATGAGAAAAAGACGGAATGTATGTAGGTAAGGGGAGATGTGGGGAGCCTGACCAACTAAGACTTTCTCAGAGGCCCGATGAAAGGACAAAGGGAGCTTTAGTCCTTGTCCTTGTGGACTTGGCGAGGCCAGTCTAGGTTTGGAGTCAGTGTCTCCTTAGACAGTCAAGAGTCAAGGTTGTAGGTTCTGGGGACCTGACTTTTCCCCCTTGGCTGTGGTTATCAGTCCCCAGGTATCAGCTGTGTCTGAGGTGTCCTGTGTTCTCTTTGCCAATATTGTCTGACTTAGCTCGCCGCTGACCTTGGCCACACCCCACAGATAATATAAGATGTTGTACTTCTTCTTTTTTTTTTTNTTTGACAGGGTTTCTTTGTGTAGCTGTCCTGGAACTTGCTCTGTAGACCAGGTTGGCTTCAAATTCAGAGATCCACCTGCCTCTGCTTCCTGGGTGCTGAGATTAAAGGCGTGTGCCACCCCCATCCAGAGATGCTGTATGTCTTAATAAACTTGCTTGGACTAAGTCATCAACTTAGGCGAGACCTGCTGGTCCCAGCTGATGCTTCTTTTTTCATTTTCCATCCCTCATCTTCCCACTCAGCTCGGCCCCTTTAGGGACCCTTATTCCTGAGGGTTCAGGTTAAGGAGACAGCTGCCATCAACTGGCCCAGTCACAGAAAAGGGACAGGTAAGAACAAAGCTGACGCTACAGAATGTCTTCCCCAGGAGCAACGCTGCAGTAGGGATTTATGGGAAATCAATAGATCAGCTAATCAGTTTGGTTTAGTTTGTTTGAGACAGAATCTCACTACGTAGCTGAGGCTCATCTCAAATTTGCAATCCTTCTGCTTCAACCACCCAAACTGGGATTACAGGATTGTAAATCCATGCCTAAATGAAAATGACATAATAGAAAGCATTTCCACCTAGTGCTGTGTTACACACCTTTAATCCCAGCACTCAGGAGACAGACAGATTTCTGTGAATTCGTGGCCAGTATGATCTACATAGTGAGGCCCTGTGTCAAAAACAAACCAAAAAAACCCAATACAAACAAAAAGAAGCTCTTCTAGAGCACATGGATGAGGGCTGGGGTGAGAGGAGGCTGGGATGGGAAGGAGGCTCAACGCATGCCGCTGTGGACAACACACTTCAGCACTGTCCTGTCCCCAGTGCCAGCTAAGGGCTATGCCTTATGGGAGAGAAATCCTGTAAGCCTCTCCATAAGCACTTCATGGAACTCTCCCAAGAGGGACTAAGATCTTACAGGCAGGACTCAAAGTGTGCTGGGAGTCACACCGGAAGAGGGTAAAAGGCTCTGAGCACATGGGCAGGAGGCTAATAACATTCACTGCTTCCAGAGAAACACTTCTCTCATAAGTTCCAAGTACCTGTGATGGTCCCTTAGGGAGGCGGCCTGCCGCAGGCTGCTCTCGTGAGCCTCTGCCAGGCGCTCAGTCACCCGCTGCTCCAGCTGTACAGCCAGCTCTGACTCCATCTGAATCCGCTGGCTCTCAGACCGGGCCTGGGAGTAAAAGAAGAGGGGACTGTCAGCTCAATTCTGTTTGAGCTTACTCCTCTAAGTGATGGAAAATGTAAGCAAAACTAGCACCAACAACCCTGCATCCATCATAATGATGAAAAACAGGAAATCTGCCTCTCCTGGAACTAGCTCTTGTAGACCAGGTTGGCCTCCAACTCACAAAGATCTGCCTGCCTCTGCCTCCCAAGTGCTGGGATTAAAGGTGTGTGCCACAACCACCCGGCGTCCCTTACTTTATTGAACCATGAGATAAATCATATATGCACACAAAAGTGAAAATGGCTTTGGACAGAAAAAAATAGATATATTAACACAATGAAATGTTAGAGCAATCCACATTATGTGTCTGTGCTAATACGTGTATTACCTCTACCTGAACCCCGGAGGCATTCAGCCTACAACTGCTGGCTCCATTTTCTCCCCTCACTCTCCTCCAGCTACTGGCATCTGACGGCTACTTCACTCACAAAGAGCTCAGTTCTAATCCCACACTGGCTATTTCACCATCTGTGTCTCTTATGATGTCACTGCAACTCCTGACCCCTGGGCTAAAGCTCTGCTAAACGGTTTTTCCTCTGCAGGACCTCTCTGCTCCCATTCTGAGTCTTGGCTGACTGCTCTGTCTCCGACTGCCCTTTGGTCCCACCCTTCCATCTCCCTTCTATCTGCTAACATTCAGGCCAGATTATTCTAAGTGTTTATAATAAGTTTTTGCCTCTAGGCATGGTTTTTATTACTTTTGTTATTGAGTTTTTGTTTGTTCACTTGTTTGTTTGCTTTTTGAGACAGGGTTTCTCTGTGTAGCTTTGGAGCCTGTCCTGGAATTCACTTTGTAGACTACGCTGGCCTCGAACTCACAGAGACTCACCTGCCTCTGCCTCCTGAGTGCTAGGATTAAAGGCATGTGCCACCAATACCCAGCATTTACTACATTTCTTAATTCCCAAATCTTTCATCTTCTTTCCAAGCTGTAAACCCATATACCCAAGCCAGGTATGTGGCTCATGTCTCAATTCCAGCACTTGGGAGTCTGAGGCATAGGATAAGGCCAGCCAACCTCTACATAGCAAGACCCTATCTAAAAAAATAAAAAACAAAATAACTCATGTACCCCAAAACTTCACCCCTACAGAGGTGTACACACTAGATTCCCCACCTCGGTGGCACCTCTCCCTGATGACACACCTGAGCCCATTCTTGCTTGTTTGCTTCCTCTGACTGGTCATTAATTCTATTTTTTAACTTGCTCTCAGAACTCAACCATTGCCCCTTGGCACCCTTTTTACACATTAATACAGAGGCCCACAGTGGTCCTCCAGAGTCCTTCAATGTCGTGTCTCCCCGTGACCGAAACACACTTTTCTTCAAGCATTTCCACCATTCCAGGGATCAGCAAGCTTAATTAGTTCCCACTGTGTGCTTTCTGTAATGAAGTCTGACCAGGATATAGCCATACCCACCTACTCAGGTGCTATCGCTACATTGTGTTATAGTGGTAGAGCAGTTACAACTGAGATCACACTATCCAGAGTCAAAATACCTACTCCCTGGTCTTTGGCAGAAGGCTAACCATGCCCTACTGTCAGAGTCTCACTAAAGAGAACCTAAGATTCCAGCGCTAGTTAGATAAGGGTCTTTTTGAATGTGTAATGATTTGCCTGTAGATATGTCTGTGTACCGTGCTGGTGCCTGGTCCACAAAGAGACCACAAAAGGGTGTTGGATCCCTTAGAACTGGAGTTACAGATAGCTGTCAGCTGTCACGAGAGTGCTGAAAGTCAAGCCTGGGTTCCTTTGAAAAGTAGCCAGTGCTCTTAACTACCCAGTCATCTCTGCAGCCCCAGAAAGGATTTTGATTGTTGTTTTAACCAGTACTGGGTGGAGTTGAACCCAGGGCCTCATACATGCTGAGTATATGCTCTACCACTGAGCTATGTCCTAGCCGACATTTTACTTCTGGAGACAGGATTTCATAAGTTGTCTAGGCCATCCTTGAATTCACATTAACACTGTAACCCAGGCTGGGCTAGACTTTGAGATCCTCCTGCCTCAGCCTTCTAATTAGCTGGAATTACTGAAAACTGTTTTCAATCTAGTTGTACTTGACAGTTTTTGGTACTATTTTGTGCCATGTTATTAGCTATTACCGAAATTTCCCAACTCAGAGGTGTTGGTAGAAGCTGGGCTGGTTAGATGGCTTAGTAGATAAAAAATATTTAGCATATAACCCTAAAAACCTAGGTTCAATCCCAAAAACTCACATGGAAGGAAAAAATTGTTCTCTGACCTCTACACATGTGCCATGGTACATATTTACCCCACACACACATACCACATATATAATGATAAATAAAAATTTTAAAAGATAAAAAGTAAGGGTTAGAGAGATGGTTCAGTGGTTGAGAGCACTGGTTGCTTTCCAGGGGACTGGGGTTCAATTCCCAGCACCCACAGAGCAGCTTGCACCTGTCTGTAACTCCAGTTCCAGGGCTTCTGACGCTCTCACAGTCATACACGCAGGTGAAATACTAATGAACAAAAAATAAAAACAAATTATATATTTTAAAAAGATAAATAAAGTAATGATAAATACAAGGCAGACCATTACCAACTGGAATCAGGTCTGACAAAAGCTTCCAACTGCTCAGTCAGCGCACACAGCAAGTGAGTCTCTATCATCTCTTTAAGGGCAGTGTAAGGGGAGGCTTCGGTCAGGGTGGACTATATGACAACAGTATAAGGTATCCCAGATTTAAACCAGGGTGGTCTAAAAGCAACAGTAAGCTAGCCCACATTGTGGGAAACTGTCCTTCAGTGAGGAAACAGTAGAATCTAAGACAGTATTACCAAACTAACCAGTGGTAAGTCCCAAATACCTGGGATGGGCAAGTCTTCCACAATTCCCAGGAAGTCGCGGTATGTGCTCAGACCTGCTTTTCCAACTATAGAAACCCCCTAAGAACCTGCTGCTCACCTGGACCAAGCTCATCTCCAGCTGCAATGCGTCTCTCTCTCTCCGGACTGTGTCCAGGTCCCCTTCCAGCCGCCGCACCTCAGACTGCAGCTGTACCAACTGCTGCTGGGCTTCCCGAGCTGCCTGGGCCTCCCTCTGGCTGTTCCCCTAAGAAGGGAAATCCAGTCTCAGGGCATGCCTCACCTCCTAATTCCTGGCTACGGATCCCAAGTCACACTCCATCTTTCCCTCCTCCCATCTGTCCTGTTTCCCTATCCGTTTATTGTCACTCTTTGGCCTGCCATGTACCTGTTGCCCCAGACCTTCCCACTGGTCCTCAACTTCCACACAAAACTCTTGATTCTCTGTCCTTGTTCCCTGTTAACCTCCATATTCTGGCATCTCATCCTAGTTAGTAAATTTTCCCCAACCCATGCTTCCACTTCCCTACTCTTCCAATTGCCACTTCTACCTTCTCTCTTTCCAGCTGAGTCTGGCCTTCCTCTTGCAGAGCCCGAAGGTGTTCCTTCAGCTTGTGCTCCTGCTGGGTCCAGGCCTGCCTTTCTTCTTCTAGAGCAACTTGAAGGGCCTCCAGCTTGCAGCGCTCATTGAGCTGCCCAGCCCTAGCCTCATCCCGCTCTTCCTGGAGGGCCCGGCACTGCTGCTGCTCCACCTCCAACCTCAGAGTCAGGGCTTGCCTTTCTTCTTCCTAAGGCCCCAGGAGAAAGCCGATTTCTTTAGCATGCCCTCAAAGACCAGCAACCTGGCAAACCATCCCCATACAATGTGAGTGTCAAGAATTATGGTCACTAAAAACGTCTAACAGCTGACTCGTTCACAGGATTATAATAAAGTGGGTAAGAAATGCATGCCACTGCTCCACAGGAGGGAATGCACACCTGGTACTGTAAACCTAGCAGAAATTCAAAGCTTGATGAATATTGGGGGGGTAGCTACTACTACTGTCTTGTTAAATGAACATGATGTCAAAATGTCCTCTAAATATTTATGTTGAAGGGTTGGAGAGACAGCTTAGTAGCTAAGAGCATCAGCTGCTCTTCCAGAGAATCCAGGTTCAATTACCAGGATTCACATGGTGGCTCACAATTGTCTGTAACTCCAATTCCAGGGGAGACTGAAGCCTTCTTCTGGCCTCTGTGAGTACCAGGCATGCACATGGTACACAGACATACATGCAGACAAAACAACCACACACATAAAATAAAAATTTTAAATTCATGTTCAAACACATATATTTGTGGAGCTCTCAACCTTGGCCAGAGAAGGTTCATTCACTCTGTGATGGGAAGCACTCAATTTGGAAACTCAACTGGCAACACTATTGCAAACAAGTGACTATTGACGGCTCAGCCCTAAATGGAGGCATCTGTATCTTTATCAACCCCCTCCCAAGGCTCAGGAAACGTCAGGAAGAATGCATGGAATGGCAATTGCACTCATGAGCACAGCAGCTATGGTTACCTGCAGAAGGTCTGTGGGTAATCAAGCCAATGAGATCAGGCAACAGCTGAAAAGGTAGCACCAACTGGACTAAGTGGGTTATCCCCAAAGAAAAGGAGAACATGAAGGAGACATACAAGGCCCTCTGGAGGAGCGTGAGGATTTGGGGTGCATCTATCAAGACATATTGTTTATATGTGCAAGACTGGTGAAGAATAAAAGACATTCTACTTTAAAAGCAGACACACCTCGCCTTTACCAAGCGAGGTGCTCTTAGAAGTTACCTGCTCACAGCCAGAAACAGCCTTCCCAGCACGTTGCTCCTGGCGTGTAGCCTCACAGCATGAGAGAAACTTACATAAGGCCCCAGTCAGCGGCCTTCCAAACTGACTGAGTACACTAATGCAGGTGTGTGTGGAAGGAGCTGGAAGACCTCATGCAGCTTGTAAAGGGAACACAAGACCAAGGGAAGACAACATATTGTGGGCTGTGAGTGTGTGATACAAACACCCTGCTTCTTATGAAATCTTCAATACAATTTTAATTTTCTTTTCAGACAGAATCTTATTATGTAGCTCTAGATGTCCTGGAAGCAGGTAGACCAGGTTAGTCTTAAACCCACAGAGATCTGTCTGCCTCTGCCTCCCAAGTGCTGGAATTAAAGGTGTGTGCCTGGCTGACATTTTTTTTAGATAAAAATAATAAGTATATTAGGTAGACCTGGGTTCAAATCTCAGCCTGAATCATACTTTTCATGTGTGTTTACTATGTGGTTTTTGAGTCAGTTTGGCTATATAGCCAGGCTGAGTTTAAACTCACAACCCTCTTGCCTTAGCCTCCCAGATATGCTGATGTGATTACAGGTGTACCCCACCATGCCCAGTATACTGTGTGTCCTCAGATACACACCATTATCTGTAAAAGGAAGATAATCACATTGTTTGCCTTGTGAGGACTAGAGTAAAAAGTGTATATAAAGCATTTAGCAGTGTCTGGCACCTAGCAAGTACTTAATGAACAGCTATCACTATCATTATCAAAAAAACCAAAACAGTCCAGCCTCCTCAGAAGCTGGCCGAGGGGCTCCACCACCTGCACTGTCAGACGTAGTTGGTAAGAACACAAGTACCCATTTGCATGTAGTAAGCATGTGTCGTGAAAGCAACATGTTCCAAGGCTGGCTACTAACTCACACAGGTATTCACATGACCACTCCAGCTCTAGGAGTCCCGAATGAGTCTCATCCTACACTGTTTTAGGCTTTGTAACCTAGATCAGAGTTCCATACCTGACTGAACAAAAATCACTTAGAAAATTCCTGAAACCCACAACATATCTGTTGAGTCTCAGGGGTAAGAAACTGAGGGTGTAGCTCAGCGGTAGAACTCTTGTCTACCATGCGTAAGGCTCTAAGATTCCAGGGTCCTCTAGCTTTTAAAAGTGGGGGGAATAGGGCTGGAGAGATGGCTCAGCAGTTAGGAGCACTGGCTGATCTTTCAGAGGGCCGGGGTTCAATTCCCAGCATGGCAGCTCACAACTGTTTATAACTCCATTTCCAGGGGTTCTGACACACTCATTCATACCAATGCACATAAAATAAATTATTTTTAAAAAGTGGGAGAATTGTTCTAGGGAAAGTGTGTGTGTGTGTGTGTGAGAGAGAGAGAGAGAGAACGTGTGTGTGTGAGAGAATGTGTGTGTGAGAGAGAGCGAGAGAGCGAGAGAGAATGTGTGTGTGTGTGTGTGTGTGTGTGTGTGTGAGAGAGAGAGAGAGAGAG
>LOJH01000193.1:24986-39940 GCA_001685095.1 Ellobius talpinus | reverse complement strand
GTGTGTGTGTGTGTGTGTGTGTGTGTGAGAGAGAGAGAGAGAGAGAATGTGTGTGTATTTGGAGATAGGGTCTCACTATATAGCCCTGGCTGGCCTGGAATTCTCTATGTAGACCAGGCTGGCCTCAGACTCATGGAGATCCACCTGACTCTGTCTACCTCCAGCAGAGTGCTAAGATTAAAGACCTGAGACACCACACCCAGGTCCTCAGATGGGTTTACTGCTTTAATAAGGATATAATTTTCAGTCTCTCCAATTGGCCTGGCGGCAGGGCTGCTCTTAGTAGACTATCTAGCGGATGCCAGCAGAACTGTGTTCGGAGGATGCACCTGAGCAGCACTGCCCAGTGCCACTCAACTGTACATTCCTCTAGATGGCCCAGACAACCCACAGGCCCCTAGACACGATCACCTCCTCCACTGCAACCAGCCAGCTGCCTTCTCACCAGTGCCTCTCTTTCCCTCTGCTGCAGTCTAGTGCCCTCCTGCTCACGATTCAGGGCTTCCATGGCCTCGGACAGGCTTTGTTCCAGCCGGGCTACTGTCTTTCAGGAGAGAAAAACATAGGACAATGAAAATGAGGAAAATGCCTCTATTCAGAAATAACAAGCGATGTAAACTTGAAGCCACAGTGTTAACTAACCAACCTATGGCACCAAAGAGAAGATGGTATGAGGAAGGGGAAACCGGGAAGCCACCTCTAATATAAATCTGACAGTGGATGCAGTAATATAATAGTAGAGGAAAGGGGGAGGGGGAAGGATCCGCAACTACAATCAGAGGCCAGACTTTTGGGAACCCTAATACCAAAGCCATTTCTCCCCATCTAGACATTTAAGACCTAGGCTCTAATGCCACATGAGCCAGTCACGCACCTCCTGCTGCTTGCTTCTGGTGAGTTCTGCTGCCTGGCGCTCCTCCTGAAGTCCCCGCAGCACCTCTGTCCGCTCAGCCTCATGCCGATTCCAGCCCTCGACCACTCGAGCCAGGGTCTCAAGAAAGGCAAGTAAAATGGAATTTCAGAATTGTCTTTTGCCCTCTTTTCTATAAGTCATTAGCCACATCCTTCTCCCAAGTCAGAAAACCTTAAGCACAGTATGATAGTTCATACCTGTAATCCCAACACTTGGGAGGCTGAGCGGGGATAGCCACTAAAAGCTCAAAGGAAGACTATATAACGGGATCCCACCACCCCATTTATACCTCCACAGTGCCCTCCATGGGGAGACCCACCGATGCTCGCTACCCTGTCACCTTATCTAGTTGTTCAATCATGATATCTTTCTTTCGGTCAGCAGCCACAGCCACCGCTAGCTGTTGTTGCAACTCTAGCACGCGAGACTGCAGGCCCTGAATGTGGCGCTCACAATGCTGGAAAGAAACATGAGATCTGTGGATGCTGCTCATTCTTATTCTGAACACAGCACCAGACAGTTCAGATCCGTAAGGAGCAATGGGCCAGAGGCAGGAAGCTTGGATCCCCAAAACAGAACTGTTTGAAAAGAAAGAATCAGGAATTTTGGAGCAGGAACCTTAAGAACCAAGACCTCCAAACACTTTCTTCTACTAGCTTGGGAAATGGTTGTTAACTTCCATGCTCTTCCCTTTCCTGGATTTCCTATAAACCATTTGGCAGAGGTGCAGCAGCAACCTACACTGTAAAGTGTGGGACGTTACTCCTGCTCTAAGGAGCTCACTGATCACAAAGCAGAAAGCCTTTCATTCATAGCCCAGCATTTAAAATGATGGGGAGAGTTCCAAAACTGACAACTAGTGATTCTGCCTTTTCTTCATTCCTGTTCATCTCTCTGTCCCTCCAGACATGAAGGCCGACAGCCATGGAGGGAAAGAGCACCACGGTACTCATAGCTCTAGAGCTCTGTGCAAGCCAATAACGTTCTTGACCATTCAACAAACGGGATTTCTTTCTGTGTTAGGTGTATTCTAGGCCTTAGAGAGCCAGTGCTGAATAGGACAAGTACTGACCTTTGAAGAGCTCAGATTTAAAGGGAAGAACCAACAAGATGTGTATGAGTGATAAGCTGATGAAGGGAGTCAGGGATCTTATGATTCCCTACAGGGAAGGTGGTACACACTACACAGGACAGTCACTGAGGGCCTTGCTGAAGACCCAGCCTTCAGGTTTACAAACCCTCATACCCACTTTTCCACCCAAGGCTCCTAATTTCTAAAGAAGAAAGCCTTTGCTTCTCACCTTGCGGCGTGTAAGTTCTGAGTCCAGTGCATCTCTCAGTCCCTGAAAATCTGGAGGGTTGGTGGGGGGCCCTGGTCGAAGGCTGGTATAGCGGGGAAACAGCTCTTCCAGTGCCTGGGCTGAGCTGGCTGGAGAGAGGTCTTGCAGAGGCCGGGTGCTGAGCAAAACAGATAGAGAATGTCAAAACTGGGAAAACCTTTGAGACTCACTGATCCCACTGTGGTATTTTATACATCAGAACTTGCCCAAAGACATAAAGCTAAAGCTAAGTAGAGACATCAGCACAGAGGCCTGTGATCTGCTCCTGATGTTCCTTCCTCCATATCACAGCTCCTAGAATGAGGGCTAATAACAGCAGAAACAAGAATATTCTTCAAGGGGAAGATGGGCTAAGGGTAGAGAGAGCTAAGTACTAGACAGCTACTGCTCAGGTTCCAGAAGGAATAGACAGAAAAAGATGAGAACTCGGGGCGAGCTTCTGGCTTCCCTAGAAAGTAAACAAGTGGTGACAGGGAACGAGGGGGTGGAACAAAGCAAGTGAGCCACAAGAACTCCAAGGCCAGGAACCCTCCAAGGAGCACTCACTTGAGCAAGGTAGCCGTGCTGTCACTGTCAAAGGAGTCCTCTTCCCGTCTCTCTGAGCCAGCTCCTGGAATGAGGGGATCCCCTGCTTGCAGCCCAAGAGACCCCAAAGTAGGGATCAAGTAGGAACAGAGGCCATTTGAAGAAAAGTGGGCCTCCCACTCCTCAAACCCCTTCCCAGAGAATGGGTGCTTTCTCTTGTCTCGAGTCTTGCCTCAGAGGTCTGCGTCTTTGCTCCTGTCTCCTGCCCCTACACCTCAGCTTTCCTCCAGAACTCTAAGGCAGGGGTTGACTTACGATAGGCAGTATCATGTGAGGTCTGGAGCATGGTCTGGAGCTGACCTCGAACACTTTCCATCTCAAAGATATGCTTGGATCCATCCTAGGGGAGAAAAAGCAAAGCCCACAGAAGTCACATTTAACCTGTGTAATCTATAGTCTACACACTTCCAGGGCAGAATTTTCCAATAGGCCTTAGAAAATTGAGGAAAGCAGTTAGACACAACAAAAAAGATCTTAACCTTGAACCCAAACCCCAAACGTTTACAGAAGCCAGAAAGGAGAGCCAGTGAATAAAGCAGCAGCCAGCACACAAAGCGGGAGGGGACTGCTGTCAACTGTAGAGCAAAGGCCTTGACCGAAGCCTGGCACAGCTTCCCTACTGGATTCCAACCCGGGAAGACCTAAGCTATCTGCCGATCAGGGTACCTTTCCCACTGGTACAACTGCCTTCTCTAGAACACGCATGTTTAATGACTCGTATGCCACACACTGGAATGTTCGAGCTGAGAGGACCTTTATATATTTTGCTGCTGTCCTTAAATTGTCCCAGCTCTCACTTGAGCCCAAGAAACCTAATCTCCACTTCCAGGGCACCAACTACTCCACAGTGCAGATGTCTGACCACGTAAAAACAAAACACTAGAAACCATGGCAATTTCTCAATCTGTTGTTTCATGCCATTCCCTCAAACCCATCTTCTAGGAGATGAGAGCAAGAAAACCTGTGTACTTAGGAGATAATTTACATCTAATAGATTCAAGCCACAGCAAAGCTAACCTGAAACACCAGAGCTAATGCTCTCTAATACCCAGATCTCCAAGACATACCTCTCTCAGCTTTTTCTTCAGGTTGTTCTCCAGTCCAACTGACAAGCTGCGGCTCAGTTCTTGAGCCAAGCTGTCTATGCCCTCATTAGGAGGAGAGGAGACAGAAGCTAAATACAGCTGGGCTCGGGCTGTCGCCTCCGCCTGTCGGCTGAGATGCAAAGAAGTATAGAGCTGGGAGGTGACCTCAGAGGACACCTGGTTCAACCCGGGAGGCTCTGATGAATCGCTCAGGAGGTCCTCAGGCCGGAGAGGTGAACTGGGGCTGGTAGCCATGTGCAGTGAAGAGACACCTGGACACAGCAGTGAACTGCAAACTCCTGACTGAAATTGTGGATAAGTTCACCGAGAAGGGAGATTTGTAAGAAGACCCCGTGGTGTAGCCTCAGTAAATAAGGGTATCAGGGCTTTCTGGTTAGAGGAGTGTCCACTGGCTCCAGGGGCCATGGAGAGGGCAAAGACATCCCTCTGGAAGTCGCGTAAAGCGGATGTACAGGACTTTCGAGGTAGTGGACAGAAGACCTGCTGGGCAAGGGCACCATTAAAGTCCCTTCCTAACCGGAGTGCTGGAGGCGGCGGATTAGCTTCAGCAACAGCTAACTGGATAGTTCTTTTTCACACTCAAAATGTGCAAACACAGACCCCAAACCAAATTGGGGCCAATGTTTGTCCCTCAACTGGTTTTAGTGCAAAAAGAAGCAAGACTTCATTGCCACACCACCCTCCCGCCCCTACTTCACCTGTTCCACCCAGAATCGACTCCCTTGGATTTCCCCTCCAACCCTGCCTGGAAAGAAAGCCACAGCAGAGGTCCGCAAGAATTCTTCCCTAGCCTACCCTAAGACAGCTCTATAAAAGGTCCTAGAAAACACGCCGCCCCCCAACCCCGCACGGCCCGCATGGGATCCTCTACCGCGACTACCCGGTTCTGACTGCTCTGAGCATGTCGGCCCCTAGTTTGCCAAGATGAAGAGAGCTGTTCCCCTACCCCATAACCTTGACAGAGAAAAACCAAAGACCAGCCCCCCTTCCTGACACTACACTCGGCTCTCAAAACCGTTGGCAACCTTCTGCCCACCGCCTGCAACCCCGCCTCCCACGAGTTACGTCACCCGCCCGCGAGACCACGCTTCCCCACATCTCCCAGGGCTTCAGAGGCCTGGGCGCGCATGCGCGTGGCGTCGGTGAGCAGGGATTGGCTGCAGGAGAGAGGCGGAGTCTGGTAAGACTATCGGGGCGGAGTTAATGCTCGGTTGGTGAGGCTTGCGACCCAGCTGGGCTGTGGAAACCGGAAGTAGCTTGTCACCCTCACTCGCAGCAATTCCGGTGAGTCCGGAGGTGGGGTTCCCACCTAACTGAAGGACCCGTTTCTGCAGAGTCGGGTGCATGCCATTGAGCGAGCCTCTTTATCTTGCAGATGACTGTCCACAATCTGTACCTCTTTGACCGGAATGGAGTGTGTCTCCACTACAGCGAGTGGCACCGCAAGAAACAAGCGGGGATCCCTAAGGAAGAGGTGATCGGACAGTCCCGGCATACCCCCAAACGCACATGATCCCATCCCAGTCCCTTTTCTCCAAATCCAGGTTCCTTCCCACTCCCATCCTGTCTCCTTCCATAGCCGAGTTCTAACTCTACCCCCTCTTCCTCCAGGAGTACAAGCTGATGTATGGGATGCTCTTCTCCATTCGTTCGTTTGTCAGCAAGATGTCCCCGCTAGACATGTACGGTCCTGTTAGAGGGGGGTGTTGAAGGGAGGGCTAACTAGCCTTGAGAGTGGGAGATACTGTTTTGAAATGGAAGTGGCATGTGGCCCCAGAGAGGGGAGGAGAGAGAGAGAGAGAGAGAGAGAGAGAGAGAGAGAGAGAGACGCTGAATCTGGAACTAGAGTCCTGAAGCTGGCAGGACTGTCTGCAGGGAAGGGAGAGTCTGAGAGTAGGGGCGTGTGAAGGAGCAGCAACTAAGTCGAGGGATGATGGAGATGATGTTAGGTGTTTTATTCAATGAGGCTGCTACAAACCACCTGTTTATAATGAATAGGAAGGAGCTGACCTTGAGGGGATCACAAATATTTCTTTGGGAGCCATTCCACTCCTGTTTCAATACCCGTTTCTGCAGGAAGGATGGCTTTCTGTCTTTCCAAACTAGCCGATACAAACTCCATTACTACGAGACGCCCACTGGAATCAAGGTTGTCATGAACACTGACTTGGGCGTGGGCCCTATCCGCGATGTGCTGCACCACATCTACAGTGCGGTTAGTGTCAGCCGGGAACCCTTCTCCCAGAGTCCTAGGAGTCCCAACCCTTCTGTGTTCTATCCCTATGGAACTCAGTTCTCTTCAGCGCCTTCAGCTCCTTTAACTGTGATAGCTTTCCTAAGGGAGAGGTTGAGTGCTCTTAACGATTTATTTTTAATTTTCATTATATGTATTGTGTAGAGGAGGTGTGTGCGTGTGAGCGCAGGTATTTGTGGAGGGCGGAAGAGAGTGACAGATTCTCTCGAGCTGGATTACAGGTAGTTGCGAGCCGCTCACCATGAGTGCTGGGCACTGGCTACCCTCTGCAAAAGCAGTGTGCCTTCTTAACTGCCCAGCCATCTCTCCAGCCCCCCCTTTGTGTATTCTTACATCCCTGGGGTTATACCAGGTTTGAGACTGAAAGTGAGATGTGTCCAGATCTGGCTCACACACCCTCCTCTCCACAGCTGTACGTGGAGTTGGTCGTGAAGAATCCTCTGTGCCCGTTGGGACAGACTGTGCAAAGTGAGCTCTTTCGCTCCCGGCTAGACTCCTATGTCCGATCTTTGCCCTTCTTCTCTGCCCGAGCTGGCTGAAACATCTACCTCACCCTCAGAAGAACCTGTGACTGTCTGGACCCTTCTGACTTGTGGCACTGCGAGCCCTTCCACCTCCCTGTCTCCTTCTAAGAGCTTCAACCGAAGGCCCACCGCCCACTGCCTTCAAGTCTTAAGAGTGAAGCCCGAAGGAATCCTTGACAGTTTATCCCCTTGACTCCACGAGGAACAGAATAAACTTTCTGTCACCCTCTGCTGCCTGCCTGTGAGTTTCTGTAGCCCCTCCCAGTGTGACTCCCACAAAGAATAGATCTCGGGTAGTCACACATCCCCGAAGCCCATGAGGAGGTTTTCCCAGCAGATTTCGCCACTCTCTTACTGCTCACATCTTACCAGTTGGATAATTCTTCGTTGCATTTTAGAATTTTAGCAGCAACCTTTGCTACCACTTGCTAGGTGTAGTACACGCATCCTGCCTCACCTCTAGTTGTCACAATCAGTCTCCAAACCTTGGTTTTAGAGGGACCAAAAAGCCCCTTTCGAATGCACACCACTGACCGGGAGGAATGTTGACGTATTTCAAGTACAGAAAGTGAGAAGCACATTCCTGAAACAGGACGTTCTGACCAAGGCGCACTGATTGTTCAGAAGCCTTCCTCGGGCGGAGCTTATGCAGATGAGGCAGCGTGTTCGGCTGGGAGGCAGGCGGTTCCATGCAGATGAAGGGGCGGGGCCTGCATGTTGATGAGCTGGGCTCGCTGCCGACGCGGCTGGGAGCACAGCGGTCCCGCAACGGTTCCAGCTGAAGTGACACCCGTCTTTCGCCACCGCTTGTTCCTGGGTCTCTATCCTTGAAGACCGTCCTCGACTTTATCTTTATCCTTACCCGTTTATCCTTCTGCTCCCTGCATCACAGCCCCCGGCATCTGAATACCCACCACTCCTGGCACCCCGCACGGTTTTCCTTTCCCGCCGCAAACCCCGCGACCTCCATCAGCCCGCCCCCGCGGCCCCATCCGGGTTGGCTGCTTTGGCTGCAGCCTCCTCAACCTTCCCGCTCTCTCAGGGTCGCGCTACTACCACACCAGTGTCTGCCCTCGGACTTCCCGGCTCCCTCCTCCCTCCCCCAGAGCCCCCTCCCCCGCCCTGGCCGGCCAGCCGGCATGCAGGTGTCTATCGCGTGTACCGAGCAGAACCTTCGCAGCCGGAGCAGTGAGGACCGTCTGTGCGGACCCCGGCCGGGTCCTGGGGGCGGTAATGGAGGGCCAGTGGGCGGAGGGCATGGGAACCTTCCGGGGGGTGGACCCAAGTCACGAGCTGCGCTGGTTCCCCGACCCCCAGCACCCGCTGGGGCCCTTCGAGAGAGCACCGGCCGAGGCACTGGCATGAAATACAGGTATGGGATGGCCAGGTAGCCTACCTATTCGCTTCCCTTTCGGGACCCCTGGGTTAGTCGCCACGACCCCTTCAAACTTAGCTTAAAAGGCCACTATTTATTTTCCCTCTTCTTTCTGTCACTGGCACTCCCTCACTCGGTTTCTTTAGTTCCCCTAACTATGAGACCAAGTTTACCAAGGTTGACAGAGTCCAGTCGTACCTAAACAGTGCTCCCGAACTGCCCTCCTTATCCGTAAAAAAACGGGGAACGCCTGAATCTCCAGGCTGCTTCCCCCCATCCAATGGAGTGTCCTTGGGTTGGTGTCCTGGGGAGAGGAGGGAAGGAAACAGCAGCTCACTCTGGCCAGTTGGGGCGCCTGACCCAGATATTGCCCCCACCAGCCCTGAGGCCAGTCTCCCTCAACCTTTCTAGGGTGAGTCAGGGCAAGAGAGGGAAAGGGGGATAGACCACATCTTTCATCCCGTGCTGTAAGGCAAGAGTTGGGTGAGAAGGGCTCGGGGGACTGCTGGCCAGAGACTCTCAGAACTCAAAATGGGGTGGGGGGGCACTTCTTGGGAATATGCTGAGGTCATTGATGTGACCTGCCTTTGTCCCAGAAGTATTCAGCCCTCCCCTGTAGCAGCCCTGATTAGGAAGTAAAGGTGACTGTTCGATTTGTGAGGAGGAGGAGGATTTCTAGTTCAAGCCTTAGAAGTCAATGAAGAGAGGAAGAGACTTTCCCATCAAATCCTCACCAATCCCCACCCACATCTGCCTTTTCTGGGGCTGAGCTCATCTATGTGCCTAGTCAAGAGCCTGAACTGGAGTTGGTTTGCATCTTTCTATTGTCACCCTTTAGAGTGGCATTCTTTGACGGAGGGCCTATTCTCATACTCACCACAATCAGCCACATTTTTCAAAGCCCACTACTCTACACATCCCAGAAACGGCTCAGACACAGACAGGACTTCACCTAGAAGGATAGGAATGGAGGTGCCAGACAGTGGCCCTCGAGTTACAATCTATCACACTATTTGTTCACTTGTTCTTTCAATAATACCCTAGGGCCTCTGCTATGGGGGTAGCACTGCCTATCCCATCAGCCCACTGGGTCTGCTGTCTTTGGACTGGGACCCTTGAGGGCTTCTCAGTTTGGAAGGACAGGAGCTGGGGACTGATAATCCAAGTCCCCAGTGGAGGCTTCACCCCTTCCCCGCTGCTTCTATATCCTGCAGGAACCTAGGAAAGTCTGGTCTCCGGGTGTCCTGTCTTGGCCTTGGTGAGTTAGGAGAGACATTAAAGAAAAGGAACATTGTTTTATAGTCTGACTCCCACAGTTCTCATGTGTCCGACTTCTGTCTTGCAGGTACCTGGGTCACATTTGGCTCTCAGATCTCAGATGAGGTATAAGTGATGGACAGAGGTGGTTGTGGAGAGGGGGTAAGAAGAGAAAGAAGTGAATCTGGTTAGGGTTTGGACAGCTTCGGGGGGTATGAGATCTGAGGCTGGAGGATGGGCAAAGGAGAGAAAGTGGGGGAACCAGGACTGAAGTGCTGGGCTAGGGTGCAGGGAGGGAAGTAAATGGGGGCAGCCGTTCATCTGCGATGTTTTCTCACCTCCCTAGACAGCAGAAGATGTGCTGACAGCAGCCTATGAACACGGTGTAAACCTGTTTGACACTGCTGAAGTGTATGCGGCGGGAAAGTAAGAACCAGGGTGAAAGAGTCAAGTTAGAGTTGGAAGGCAGGCTGAAAGAACATCAGGGATTCTTGTTTCCCTCTTTAAAAAAAAAAAGGAACCTGGGAATTGTGGGAACACTAAAGTTCAACTTTCAGGCTCATAACACCCCCCACCGTGTATTATGGGAGTTGTAGTTCATAGTTCTCACAACGCTTCCCTCTCTAGAGGTCAGCAGACAAACTGTGCAGCCACATTAACATAAAGCCAACGATTCTAGCCTTAAGATTACAAAGCTGTATTTTCAAACACACCACATCACATCATGCCTATGACTTGACTTTGGGAGTAGCCAGAATGCAGGGTGACCTACTCTGCCTCTTTATTTGAGAAACATTCTTCTTCAAGATTTAACTCAAATGTCAAATCCTCCGAGAAGCGTTTCCCCAGCTACCCAGAGTCATAACCTTCTGTGAGCATCCATGACACTCTGTGCTACCTTCCGACATAAAGTGAACGACCACTTTATACAACATTTGTTGCTCAACTAGAGGCTTCCACCTCCACAGAACCCATCTTCCCAAAACTCTCCAGAGAGGCCATCACCAAAGCACTCACAGTTTCAGGGAAGAGGTCAACATAACCTTAAAAAGGATTCAGCCTAAGTGATTAGATGAACAAGGGGCACACGAGAGCAAGACTTGTCACGAGTTGGCCCATAATTGTGTGCTAACGGGAACTGTGTCGGCTGGCCATGATGGCACATACCTGCAGTTCCAACACTGGATGGCTAGGGGAAGAGGGTTGAGAATTTGAGGCCAACATGGGCTACAAACTGAGACCCTCTTTCCCAAAGGGGGAGGGAAGAGGATATGGAAGCTGGTGAGAAGGATTCACCATAGCCTGGCATTCATTGGCAGAATCAGAGCTGGATTTAGGAGGACACCTGGTGTTTTACAGAGGCAGAGGAAGAACAGCCTGGATGACTGGAACCAGAAAAGGCAGTGTCCTCCCTGACTCAAGTCTATTTCTCTCGCCCCATTATAGTCTACCCCTTAAGCACCCACAATAGGGATTGGTACATAGTTGATAGACAGCATGGATGAATGAATAAAAAATTATATGGCTACACTACTAGCTCAGAAGCCCCTTTCCTTTGTCCAAGACAAATCTGAGACACCAAATTGGCTCCTGTTCCCCCACTCCCCTTTCTCTCTATTAGAGGGGACAAGCTGGAAGAAGGGGAAGGAGTCAGTCTGTCCTGCAGAGATCAGTGTCCTTACCTTGTCTTTGTTTCAGGGCTGAAAGAACCCTAGGGAACATCCTCAAGAGCAAAGGCTGGAGGTGAGACTGGTTTTGTGGGTTACTGGAGACATGATCAACCAAGTATTCCTGCTGGCACTCTCATTCTGTCTTCTCCAGGAGGTCAAGCTACGTTATCACCACTAAGATCTTTTGGGGAGGACAGTAAGTAACTGGGGAGAAGACTTACAAAGAATATGTGGTATATGGGATAGGAGTAGAGGTTGCTCTCCCATGCCATCCTCTGCCCCCCCATTCTGCCCATGAGGATTCATGCCATCCCAGTTTCTCATAGCTCCAGATAACCCTCATCCTTGACAGTAGCCTTTTCCTACAGGGCAGAAACTGAGCGAGGTTTGAGTCGCAAACACATCATTGAAGGTGAGGATTGGTGGCTGGCAAGCTAAAGTGGGTGGGCATGGAAGCCAGAGAAGTTGACCATAACCAGGAGGTATGGTCTGAATTTTTAGTAAATTGAAGGGGAGATATTTACCTCCCCCCCCACTTCTAGGCTTGCAAGGATCCCTGGACCGCCTTCAGCTGGAATACGTTGACATAGTCTTCGCCAATCGTTCAGACCCTAACAGTCCTATGGAGGGTAAAACCGGAATCCCTAAACCTGACAGCCCTTCAAAACTGGGCACTTTCTCAAACTGGCATCGGGAAGCCAGCCTCCCCCACTCAAAAGTCCCCCAATCTCCATAGCAGAGGCTCAGACCCTAGGACCTAAACAAGGAAGGAGGTGAAGAAGAGATATGACTACAGACCTGCCTGGGTCTTGGTGGGGTGGACAGCGTCTAGGGTTCCATGGATCAGACATTGAGGCCTTTTCTCTCCTGTGCACCTAGAAATTGTGAGAGCCATGACCTATGTCATCAACCAGGGCCTGGCCCTATACTGGGGGACATCCAGATGGAGTGCTACAGAGATCATGGTATGTGACTCTGATTCCCCACCCCACACCGGCTTCCCTTTTCTCGGGACCAGTCCAAATCTCACTGTGCTGAGAAGGAAGACAGTGGAAGGGTTGCTCTGACCCTGTCTCCTTTCCACACCAACCCAGGAGGCCTATTCCATGGCCAGACAGTTCAACCTGATCCCACCTGTGTGTGAGCAAGCGGACAACCACTTCTTTCAGAGGGAGAAGGTGGAAATGCAGCTACCTGAGCTCTACCACAAGATTGGTGTGCAGACCCTCATCCCCACCTTTTCCCTTTCACCCATGACACAGGTCCTCCGTCCCACACCAAATCCTCTTGCTCTTAGGTGTTGGCTCACTTACTTGGTCTCCCCTGGCGTGTGGCCTCATTACTAGCAAGTATGATGGGCGAGTTCCAGATACTTGCAAGGCCACTGTCAAGGTGAGATTTAGTGGCTCAGGGAGGCAGGTCTGGGCTGTCTAGGCTGATGTGTGGTCAAGGAGGGAGTCGGGCCTTGACTGATTCTCCTTGGTCTCCAGGGGTACCAGTGGCTCAAGGAAAAAGTGCAGAGTGAGGATGGCAAGAAGCAACAAGCCAGAGTCATGGACCTTCTCCCCATTGCTCACCACTTAGACTGCACTGTGGCCCAGCTTGCAATAGGTGAGACCCTGCAGGGGCCTGCCTCCCCAAAAGTGAGACTTCCTATACCTATCTCTAGACGAGTGCATCCCGGGACAGGACCCTCTTCAGACACTTCTGGCCTCCTAGTGCCTACACTGATCCACATCAGTTCCTTTTCTTTTTTTCTCCTCTGGTCCCAGCCTGGTGTCTCCGAAGTGAAGGTGTCAGCTCAGTCTTACTGGGGGTGTCCAGTGCAGAGCAGCTGATGGAACATCTGGGCTCCCTACAGGTGAGTTGGCAATTCAGACTCCCCTCACCTGAGAGTCAAGGCCATACTGTCTATCCCTGAATGGACTGAAGTGATTACAGAGCTGTCCCTGCAAAGTCCAGGTAGACAGGGCCAAACCGCTGAAAACTTTCTCATTGGGTCCCACTGTGGCCTTCATCATGCCCTTCCTCAGTGTCCCAGCAAAAACTGTCCTCTCCATTGCCCATTCTCAAGGTGCTGAGTCAGCTGACACCGCAAACGGTGATGGAAATAGATGCGCTCTTGGGGAACAAGTCGCATTCCAAGAAATAGTTCTTTGGGGGCGCGGGGACCCAACGCGGAGTGATTGCACCTGCCAGAAAACCACTTTCCAGCAATGGGGCCCTCTAGTGCCGGATCTCCTCCCAGCCCCCAACCCTGCTCCCACGCAGCGGCAGAATCAGGGTAGCCCCGCCCACCAACGAGTCCCGGCTTCGAGTAGCGATTCGCATGAACAAAGCCATATCCTTTCGCCTTGGGGCTTGAGAGAGAAAGTAAATCTCCCACCCACCCTCTACACCCCTGCTGTGTGTCCTAGGGCTAGGCCTTCTCGCTAATCCCGGGCATGAGCCGTCTTCTCTCTCCATTTGGTCTTGCTCGTTTCTTTTCCTTATTGCTGAAACCCAGAAAACGTCCAGCAGAAAAAAAAAAAAACATTGAGAGTACCTCAAAAATGGGCCTTGAAATGTCATCAAGGTGGCAAGAACCTAGTGAGTTATTGTGTTAACTGGAACACGGGAAACGGGCCATACTTAGTAGTATTTGTTCAATAGAAGCCGGGCTGGTCCTGGCAGAAAGTAAATGATAATCTTTGGGAAAACCAGAATCCTGCCTCCTGCCTGGAGGTGGAGGACTTAAATCTAAAGGTCACACTTTGTGCTTGCAGAGAGGGGATAAAGGTGGGGAAGACAATGTTGCCGAAGGCAGAAAGAAATTTGATGGCTGTATCGCAGAAATGGCAAGGTGATCCTTAGAAAACAAAGTGATTAGGGGGATGTAGAAACGTGTGGTTGTCAAGGTCTGGAGCAAACCCGGGCTTGAACTGGATTTAGTGAGCAGCATCAGAGGACTACAGTCTTCCTGGCAATAAACCTAAAGCAATAAAGACAGCCCCTCTGCTGTAAGACTTCCCAGGGAACTGTAAATAAAGTCTAGCTTGATCCTCACTGTGTCTCAGATTGCCGGGCTGAGGGTGGGGCTTTAGGGGCTCAGGTAACCTTTCCTCTTACTCCTTTGTTAGAAGGCTCTCAAGGCTGGTTTCCTCTCCACTCATGTGAGTGGCTCAGGCATCAGACCTCTGGTTATGGTTCTCTTGGAGGATCTAAGCACCAGGTACCCCTGGCACAGGCCCTTTCCCCTTCTTTAGAACCTAGTGATGCGCCTTCTTTTCTTCCTAATGAAAGATGTAGCTAGATAACGCATTTCGTCTTTACTTCTTTTTGGCTTTTGGTTTTTGGCTTTTGGAGGCAGGGTTTCTCTGTGTAGCCTTGGCTGTCCTAGAACTTGCTCTGTAGACCAGGCTGGCCTCAAACTCACATAGATACGCCTGCCTCTGCCTCCTGAGCGCTGGGATTAAGGGTGTGTGTGTGTGTGTACACATTGCCACAGTGCTCTTGTGGAGGTCAGAGGACAATGTTTGGTTCTCTCCTTCCACTGTGTGGGTTCTAGGGATCAAACTCAGGTTGCCATTGGTGGCAGCAGTCTTCACCTGTTTAGCCATCTCATTAGCCTGCCGACCCTTTAGTTTTTATTTTATGTATGTGGGTGTTCTGCCTGCGTATATAGTTTATGCACCACTTGCATCCTAATGGCCACAGAGGCCAGAAGAGGCCTTGGATCCCCAGGGACCAGAGTTAGAAAGCGTTACAAGGGTGCTGGGAACTGAACCTACGTCCTCTGTAAGAACAGCCACCTCTCTACCACCGCCTCCACCCCATTTTTTTATTTTTATTTATTTTTTGGTTTTTATGAGACAGGGTTTCTCTATGTAACAGTCGTGGCTGTCCTGGAACTAGCTCTGTAGACCAGGCTGGCCTCGAACTCACAGAGAT